>JAKCPI010018921.1:0-43340 GCA_023213315.1 Euborellia annulipes | reverse complement strand
TCTAAAAGAAATTTAATATTTTGGAAATCTTTTTTACCTTTTGATGACATCTTTTTTGTAAAATTATATAAGATCCTCGGGATTGGTGACCCCGGGCGGGGAACGTCCCCCGGCAGCCATCGGTTCATTGTATTTTTGTATATATATGTACGATTCAAACCCTAAATGACCTATTGAAGCCGAAAAAGGGTTTAAAAAAAAATTTATATAAGATCATATGTTCATTTGGTAACCTTTTAAAAATAGGCCTACCTACAAATATATATGACAATGAAATGGTGCCAAATAACTTCACTGGGCTAAACTTTCAGGAGAAAGCCAATTAAAAAAAGTTCAAAAAATCGATTTTTTTTTTTTTTATTAAGTTACTGATTCCAATTCTCTAGTTTCTTCATCTTATATGATGAAATATAATTTTAATATTAAAATGAATTTACATCAGAATCGATGTATTTTATATAAAAATTTGAGGGAAAAAAAGACTTTAAAGTTACATTTTTCTCAAAACTAGATTTTTTTCATAACCAAAATTTTAAAAATCATATCTTCCAAAAACAAAAAAATGGTAAAAAAATTCCTTAAAAAATCCAGGGCTTAACTCAGCAGGATGTCTTCTGTACAGAAAGCATAAAAACTCAATTTTGACTTCGATGAAGATTTGGTACACTTTTCATCTGGACGGTCACACATATTATAAACTTTTTCTTACATCTGCCAAACATTTTTTTTTTGAGACTTGGCCGTGTGACTAAGAGCATCACACAAATTAATATGCAAATTTTGTATTTTTTATATAATTTTGTATATGTTTATATATAAAACTCTATCTGCATCTCAATGGTGTGCATCTTGAGATTGCCAATAATGTAAGATCTTGATGTTTTTTATAATTTAAAAAATATTTTATGTTGTTGTATTACAATTATTATTTTTGCTCATTTCAGCTCTAAAGAACTGATGATGGTTTTATCTAATTAAACCCGAAACGTTTTCTGATTGGAGATTTTTATTCGATAGATGCCCTTTTTTGGCTGACATCCTCTCTTCCTTCATCATTCTAATCACTGCTAAACAGCCACTTTATTATCAACAATTTTTGCTTTTTTTTTTTTTTGTTTTTTTAAATTCATTTAAGCTCTTTTTTCGACTTCTAAGACTTTTTTAGACTCCATTCCTATTTATCGTTTTATCGTATATCAAATGATTTAAAATTCCATAAGCATATAATAAGATAGAGAGTTGGCGTGGCGAGTCGAAACATTGCAGCCGATCATGTCAATAAAAAACTTGGAAATTGATCGAAAATGTATATTTTGCAAATCCCTCGCAAGATCTCCCAATAGAATTTCCAAAAATAAATATTTGATATTTAATCCTTAAGGAACCCATGACCTCTGGATTGAGATAAGAGTTTTGTCTCAGAAAAAAAGAAATTCAATATTATTAGAAAGTCAAAAGATTTTTTTATTATTTTTTTTTTTTTTTTTTAAGAAAAATTCAAGATTTTTTTAAGACAAGATTAATTGATATCACCTCTGTCTGGACCGTTAGCTCTTTTTTTTGACTTTTTCGAATCCCATTCAACAGCTGTTTTTCTTTTCAGAAGAGAAAAAAATCACGAAGGCCAATTGGGCGAGGATGTTTTTTTTTCGGTTTTAATTTTCTAAAACCTCTGGGTCCAGATGATGGAGAGAGAGAGAGAGAGAACTGAGTTGTCAGCTGTTGTTAGAGCTGACCAATTAACTAAGAATTATTCACTTAAATAATTATATCTTACAAATTAAAATAAAAAAAAAATGTTTATAGGGTGTGCTATAATCAACAAAAACGCAGTTATAGTAAAGAAAGAACAAAAAGCATGTCATTTTAAGATTGGACTGTATAAGTTCTTATCGAGATGGATGATACCCCCCGTGCCCCACTCGAGAGAAAAACTTAAAGTTTTCTGAATATTTACTATTTTTTTACTTTCTCTTACATATATATAGTGGGAGAAAGTATTGCGATCATGCCAAAAAATTAGATGTCGAGATTCTGATTGATTTACATGTTATGGGGTTTCCTGAGCCCAAAAAAAGTGGGTCCCACAAATTGGTCTTCTGTCGTCTGTGGGTGACGATTTTAAGCTTGAAGAAAATGAGCGACGAGGTTGAAATTTTATATTTAATTTAGACACCCTCCTGAGGCCTGAGAATAAGCTTTTGAAATAAATCGGCCAAAAAGTACTAGTACATTACTGTTGTACTTTTTCAGACACTCAAAATAAGCTTCTGAACAAAATCGGCCACTGCACTTTACTGAAATACTTTTTTCAGTTTTTTTCGATTTTCTCAAAATTGACTTAACGATTTTGATTTAAATTCATAAATCAACTATTTTTTACATGCTCTTTAAAAAGTATATCAGTAAAATTTTTCGTTAAAATTGTTTGAAGTACACTTTACTGGTGTACTATTTCCGGATTTTTTAAATTATTTTTCCGGCTCTTCCTTCCATAGAGCCAATGTCTTAAGAAAATGGATTAAATTTAGATTGATAAATCAATTTCATACAATGGTACAGGCATTTTTTTTCTTAGGGGCATCTCTTCGGGAATTACCTCATGTTTATTTCCAGTGCGTAGCGATCCCCTGAAGGCAGGTAGCTCGCCGAGGGGGGCTCAAATAGGGCGTCCTTAATTTGCATTCCTATAGGTACAAATGTTTTTAACCAACCTATCGAAAGAATACAATAATATAGGTCCTCGTGTCCTCTGGAGCCTGAATAGAGACGCCACTGTTTATTTCATGTCGCTTGCTTAATTCAATTTTTTGTTTAATTAAAGAAATTAAACGATAGCAATTAAAGACATTATAGAATTTAATTATTCAAGTTTAGATCAAGTAACTTTGTAATATAAAGCTAATATCATTACGTGAAGTCAGTTTATCTTGGAAATATTGTTTTTTTTTTATTTTATTATCTCGAAGATAAACCCATTAAGGACATTTATCTTTTTAATACGAATATAATACAAATGTCACAATACTTTTCTATATCACTTATAAATGGCCCATGATCTATCTTTTAAGTTATTATGATTAATCATCATCAAAAATTTGAAGATGAAGAAAATCATTTAATACATTCTATATATATATATAAAAGGATGTGCCAGTCGCTTTTTCTAAAAAACACTTAGAGGAAAAATGTAAATATTTATATTTGATTTGATTACTGAACTAATTGTACAGTTTTGTTTATTTCCGCTTGCATCACACTTTACATCACAATGGACTGTTTAAAAAAAAAATATGGCTAGAAAAGGACATTATTTTTGAGAATCGAATTACAAGTATAAGATTTCAATATATCAGCCAAAATTGGAGGAACTAACTACACGTTAAATATTGGAAATGTCAAAACCTCCAAGGAGCTGCCAGGAGGGGGGGAGATATTATTAATAGTCGTTGTATTACAAGAGGATAGTAATTAATTATTTGTTATAAGAGAAGAGATTTAAAAGAACACGTTTCATAATAAATGTTCCACAATCCAAACAAAAAAAAAAAAATGAATCATTCAAAAGGAAGAAAGCAATAAATTTATCTTATCGGTTTTTCGGAACGAATGAAAAAAAATCATCTTGAATGGTATTTAATGAGTTCGGTTACAGAAAATAAATCTGAGATTATAAAACTCTTCTGGGGTTAAAGTTATTAGCGAAACAAAATCTTTAAAGGCCTAAAATTCTGATGATAAGATGTAGGGTGGGCCAAAAAACTGATTTGTTTATTTCTGAAGTTATAGTACGGTAATAGCGCGGAAAAGTTGCAAATTATATAGATAAATATAGGGTAAGGGAAAGTAAAAAAAAAGGGGAAAAAAAATTATCAAAATCGGTTGACTTCGCGCAGAGACCCTAAAGTTTGACAAAATATGAAAAAAACTTCATTTTTGCAATGATCTTTTTAATGTTTGAATTAGATGTTTTCGTAATGTAATAGTTTGTAACGTCTTCAAAAAGAGCCAACATTGCGAATTAATTTGGTTTAGATCATTTGATATTTTCGGTCGCGCATAAGCTCCAAAATTTGCCAAAATAATGAAAAAGTAACATTTTTACTAGTTTTTTCTAATATACTTTTTTTAACGTAGTCCCTAATACAAGAGCGGATACAGGGGGGGGGGTAAAAGGGTAATTACCCCCCCCCCCCAAGATTTAAAAAAAAAATACTTTTTTTCGCAAAAAAAAAATTATTTTTAATGTAAAATTTTAAATATTAATACTTAAAAATTTGATATCTATTTATATTTTGGCAAACAAGTACAGAATGCGCCTTTAAATTACCGAAATTAAATATTGTGTGCTGTGCGACCAGTCACACCAGATTACCCCCCCCTCCCCCGAGAAACACCTCTGGATCCGCTGTTCTCTTAGTGAAAATTTTCCTAAACAAAATATTAATATTAATAATATCATTACTTTATAAAATGTTACTCGGACCAGCGTAAATTTATCCAGCATTTTAAGATCATGTAACCTGAAAAAAAAATATCAATATTAGTAACATTAGCTAGTTGTTTCTTGATGGCTGGATCATTATGATATGAGGATGCGTTACAAGGGCGCTAAGGCGAAAAAATAAAACAAAAATCTATTTTTTGTCGACGTTTCGAGTGCCGATCGCACTCTTCATCAGGACAAAAATGATGTCAATTCGTCAGGTCGTTTGACATGGCAGTATAGCAACGTTTTAACCATTTTTACATTTACTTGAAGACTCTAGTATTCGACCTCGAAATACTAGAGTCTTCAAGTAAATGTAAAAATGGTTAAAACGTTGCTATACTGCCATGTCAAACGATTTGACGAATTGACATCATTTTGTCCTGATGAAGAGTGCGATCGGCACTCGAAACGTCGACAAAAATAGATTTTGTTTTATTTTTCGCCTTGGCTGCCCTTGTAACGCATCCTCATATTAGTAACATTAGGTTTGCCCTCAACTTTGACAGGGAGCGCCCCGGAAAATCTCTGATATATTAAGGGCGCTGGAAGCCGAAAAAGTTTAAACCCATATTTAAATTAATTGGTAACCAATATAATTAAAATCGCTCAGACTCGGGCAGAACACTGAACCGCAATTGATAATCCAAGACCTCTCTCTCTCTCTCTCTTTCTCTACGTTTACTGGGGTTTGCTTCTTTCAAACAAGAATATTTTTCCGCTCTATTATTATTTTTTTTAAACAAAGACAATTTGGTTTAATTAATTTTTTTTTTTAATTCGAACTCTTCTCTATCTTTAAATTTGATCTGTTATTATTAGAATATCCAACGTAAAGTTTTTTATTTATTTTTTCCAAGGACGTCAACTTTTTTTTTGTAACGATTTTTGTTCCCCCCCCGAAAGGGCCTAAGAGAGTCAGCCCTTTATTTCCTGAAGGGTCAAAGGCCCTAAAGGACTCTACTCCTCTTCCCATGAGTGAGATCATTTTTAAATGTCTGTGACAAGGATTAGAAAAGAAAGAAAAAAAATAACAAAATGAAATTTATTAAATTTAATTTACTCAGCGGAAATACACAATTTAGGAAAATGGGAGGGGGAGATAGATGATGGTAAGAAATTAAATCATTTTCTTTTTTTTTCGGGGTGAATATGTAAACAATAAAGGGGATCTCAAAACGTGTATATCCATCAAAATCTCGGCATCGAATTTTTGACTTGAATCCGATACTTTCTCTCTCTATATATATATAGGTAAGAGAAAGTAAAAATGAACGGAATTCTTTCTTTTTTTCCTCCCTAAACTTTTAATTTGCTATATCTTAATTATTACAAAAACGATATGTGAATTATCAACAATTGGAGGTTGTAAGAGGATCAAACGCAAATCTCAATTGGATATGTGAATTTTTATTTTTTTAATCATATTTATTTTTATATCAAAATTCTACATGATACGGCGAATGTGCACAATGAATTGAAAATGATAGAGATGCGTTGCTAGCAAAAAATTTTATTATACAATGAAATAATATTTAAATCTAGGCGATCAACCCTCCTCCCTCAACAAGAAGAAATTTACCAGTCATTTTTCATTAAAATAATAAAATTTTAAACCAACCTCTAAATAGCCTCAGCAGCTTAGAGCGAGAATTTATTTAAATGGAGGTATTCCATGTCAAATAGAACAAAATTTGATAAGAAATGACCTTCATCTCTGCGAATTTTTTTTCCATGAATTTATGGCAAAATTATGAAAATGATGGATATTGAAAGTGATTCTTTTTTTCGAGGCATTAGACTAAGAATGGACACGTGTTCCACTCTTTGGGCCACCCCTGCTCTAGATCTATATACGTACGTGTATTTGAAATGAAGTATTATTTAATCTTAAAGAAAAAAATCATTTTTCAAGCACCGAACATTATTATAATAGGATCCTAGTGCTGGGCCCCGGAAAATTCCCCCCTATTCCCCCCTGAAGAAGTATTCGACTCCCGACCGAAACTGAGAATTGAAAATTATTTGAATTTTTTTTTACACTGGCTCCCTTTTCTATTTTTTAAAAATAAAATAAATTAAAATATTTTTTAATAAAAAAGTTCTCTCTACCAATTGCTACTAATTTATTAACTGTTTCATTTAATTACAACTAATATAATTTTTTAATGTCAAGAGGAAATTGTTTCATTTATTTGATGAGCTACCTGTTTTTCATAAGGATCGTAAATTAAGAAAAGAAAAAAAAAAAACAAAAAAAGAGTAACGGAGTTGGGAATTCGGTCAGAGTTTAGCAAATTCGTTCGTGTCTTATATTAGAAATCGGAGCTACATTTTATTTAATGAGAAAATCAGTGCATCCATGAGAAAATATTTCTTATTTAACCAAGATAAATATTTATTTTAATATCAACAACTTTTGTTGTTTGTTTTTAAAAGAAACTTTCATTAATTTTCCATACAATTTTCAATCAAGAAAAAAAAAAACATTAAAATGATTATAAATAATCTGTCATTTGCAACTTTTTCATTAAACTCTAGTGTTACGTAAATTAATTTGACGTAATAAATTTGACTCGATTCTTCACTTTAAACCAGAGTTTGACAAACTTTTTTTAATAGAGTTGGTTCATTAATGACAAGCATAGCAGTACATTACAATACAACTCAACACAACTACCTAACCCTCTTAGCACATATCTCGAGTGTAGGCATTTGGATCCACATATCTATCTATCTTCTATATATATGTATATAAAGAAATCGAAAAATGTATGTACGTATGTATAGCATATAGAGTATTTTAATTGGAATATCATAAATGTTTCGAGAAATTAATTATAATCAAATTTCTTCAATATTTGAACACAAATCTATTTTTTTCCCCCTTTTGGCAGCTTTATGATTTATTCTCACCTTCAGGCTCACCCTTTGGGCAGCCATAAACCCTTCTGCTATTCCCACTACCCAACTTCCCTAACATCTAAACACTTATATTGCAACAAAAAATATCCTAATGGAAGAGTTAGTGGCTGTAGATATGATATTGTTGGAGTTGCGAGGATGCAGCCAAGGAGATTTAAACCAATGAAACACCAAATCCCAGTTGAGACGTTTCGGCGAAATTTTATTTTGCCATCTTCAGTCGATTAAGGAATTTTCATGTTTATTTGGAATACAGACATGCGAAAACGAAAATTTAAAAAAATTTTGGTTCTGTAAATACACTGTTAAAAAACTTCCAGAAAACTTCCTATACAAGTATAGGAACTCTGTTTCATAAACTGTTTATGAATATTCATATCGGGTATACGAGAAAATTCAATTTTTAGCCAACCTAACAAATTTCTTGTATATTTTAAAATTAATTATTTTGGTAAAAATTGTTAATTTTAATTTTAATTTTTATAGTTATTTAGTTGAATTACTTTATAATAATTATTTAATTAGTATGATTTTAATATACTTCATAAATATTTAAATAGTTTAGAGCAGCGTTTTCCAAACTGTGAGGCGCGCCTCACTAGGGAGGCGCGGACTAGTCTAAGGGGAGGCGCGAATATTGGCAAACAAGAAAAATTGAAAAAAAAATGTTTTTTTTTTTTTTTAAATTTATTTTAGCTAAATCGAATCCAAATAAATAGAAAACTTTCAAAAAATAACGTTGATTATTATTTTGATTAGGGGGGATGAAGGGTTGATTATTTAAGAAAGTCCTTGGAATATTCCAAATCACTTGTTGACATTCTTTTCCAGTTCTAAATATAGTTTGATTAGAGTAAAAGGTATTTTTTTACTTTTAATAAAAAGGGAATTATTTTCATCTGTTTTATTCCTATACAAATAGAGAGAGGCGAATCTCTCATTCAGTCGAGTCGAGCGCGTTGCCGCGCGGCAGGCGTTGCTCTCTTTTTTGTGTTTAAAGTGAATCAAAGTGAATAATTAATATAGTGTAACCCACCCTGACCCCACCGTCAGCCAACACACCCTCTTGAGAGTCTTATTAAAGGTAATTATTATGCATTTTATCGATGAAAAAAAAAAATGAAAAAAAAAAAACAATTCTTTTGAATATGAAATTAAATATTTTGTATTTCACTAAGGGTAGAGGGAGAATATAAGCTGTTGAAAGGGGGATGGGGAGTGTAGGTGTCATTGAAAAAAATTAGTTTTTTCTTTTTTAACACTAACACTTTTTTCTCATTCACACTCAAACAACATTCACAGTCTTTTCGGCAACTCAGGCCATATGAGACTTTGACGATAACCGTTGTAATTTATATATATTATTTATTTATTTATATTATTTATAAATGTATTCAAATTATTTTGAGAGTAATTTCGCGGTAAAGGCTCGCATTTCCTTAAAGTGAGGGGGGGAGGCATGAAGGCATTAACCAGGGGGGGGGGGGTTAATGCCCCATCCCCTATAATGCATAAAGATATTAATGTTTTTTAATACTTTTACTATAAAATAAGTGCATTCCTTTTGAGTTAAAATTTATATTCAATATTTAGCAAATAGGGATAGAAGGGGATAGAAACATTTTAATGTCATTCTAAAATTTCTTATTGGGGTGGAATTAATTTTTGAATTTCGAAACTCTCATAAACAGATAATAATAACACTGGGTAACTTAGGAACCCATCGAATCCCTTGCAGAATTTTGTAGGGATTTTTTTCATTAGGTAGAAAAGTAAGATATGATTAGTCCACTTAGAATTTTACTGGGGTGAGTTATCGCATCTTTTTGTATATAGACAAGGGCGGTCCTACACTTACATTTTTGGGGGGGGGGGTCACTTTTTTTTTTTTTTAGACATTCACACTTTTTTCTCATTCACATCTCATTTAGATTTGTGAAATAAATTTTAAAAGAATAATTTCAAGTTTCCTTAAAATAATTATAAAATAATATTAATAAAAATTCCTTGAGGTAGTCGAGTTATTTGAGAACGTTTAGACCAGTGATTCTCACTAACTTGTCGCGGTACACTTTTAACGATTTCAAACTTTGGCGGCACACAAAGGAAAAGATAAGTTTAAAAGTTGATAATTTGTTCATAAACTTTTATATTAATTTTATTTCATATCCCGGATATATTAATATTAAATCACCGAAGTATATGAAAAATGATTGAAAATTCATATTTTTTTACAGTGTAGACTAACATGCAAATTAATAACAATTAATAATTCACGTTGTATATTATACCGGTACATAGCTAATAAAATAAATCTTATGCTTAATATATTAATGACTTGTATGATAAATTTTATATACAGGAGTTAATTTACTCTACTTTCCTCTGGTTTTCTAACTCAACAGTAATTCACAGCTTCATTATTGTTGAGTTGTTATGTATAATTTGTATATTATGTAAATGTTATTTTGCCCTTCAATGTAGATATAAAATATAAAAATTTTATATTTTTTCCTTCTTTTAGGAGAAATTCAATTGTATTTAATTAAAGTGATTTTCCTATTTTAAAAGGTCAACGTCCATCAACTTGGAATATCGTTTATTTGCCTTCTTTTGGTAATGCATAACTCTTTCAAATTTCAAAGACCAAGGATTCGAGAATAAAGTGGTGGGGGGTCGATATATCAGTTTTGCTTCCTCCATTGCATAATACAATGGCTCACTTTGTGTTGTTGGGATCAACATACGGTTGAGCCTATTTTGTGTATATACAACGACTGAACAAACTACTCACACAGAAAGAGACAAAACTCCCATCCCCTCCATTCTTTCCAAGCAATCTATATTATGTTAAAACAATCGGGATTGTCTTGGGAGGAAACGAAAGAAAAACCAGTGCAAAAAAAAAAAAAAAAAATCAAAAGATTACAAATAAGGCAATGTTTAAAAATTATTAGTATGATAAGAAAGAATTATGTTATTCTGGGTATAGTAAATTATATATTTATTTTACCAACATATTGATACTAGTCGAAATGTGTGCCTTACGTAAAAGAAAGTTAAGAATGAGTGTGCCTCTAAACTACACTTTAAAAAAATATTCGTTATCAAAAACGAATAATGATAGTGTTTAAAAGAAAAATTTAATCAATGCGAAAAGTAAAAAAAAAAATAGATTTTACTTTCTCTTGTCTATGTATATATGTAATAAATATATATAGAGAGAGAAAGTATTGGATTCATGTCAAAAAGTCGATTTTCATGAATTTTTATATGTCGGCGAAAACTAAATATAAGTCGACACAAAAAATCTGGTGTGCTGTGCGACGACCACACCAGATTTTTGATAATTATAAGTATATTAATAAAAGAAGAAAACATGTATTTATTTACACATGCACCAAGTGAAAGAAAGAACAAATACTAAATGCTTTGGTGCACATTGACCGCGGCGTTTGACCCCTTAAAATAGAACTATTGGATTAAATGATGGTCAAGGCTAGTTTTGAGAGGCTCTCTTCTCTTTCTCTCTTTCTTCTGCCAACATGTGAAGGAAAAAGTACGCCTTGATAAATGACCCCTGGCATTTTAAATTTTCATTGAATGGATCGGATAATTTAACCCATAAAGAGGGATGGGGGAGGGGAATCGAACAGAGATGTAAACAACTTCTTTATTATAAAGGAGAAGACGACGACGACAACAACAACAACATTCAAAGTTGAAAAAATGTACAAGTTAGAGAACAAAATTATCTAGATCAGTGCTTCTTAAATTTTTTGATGCCTGGAATCAATGATTCCTCCTAAATTTTTTTTTTATGACTCAGGTTGATTAAAAAAATCTTTGTTCCATATATAATATATAGATACTATTATTAAATATAATTATTTATTAAATTCGCATCTCTACGCGGCTCTCTCGAAGAAAGATCCTCTCAGAGATGTCATTTAATTTTTTTTAAGGTTGAACAAAACTAAAAAGTATCGAATAAAAAATTATCTGTATGAATAGGCCCCCCCCCCCCCCCCCCCCCCTTAGGAACCGACCGAAGTTTCGATTTTGGCCAAAAACCAGCCGAAACCTGAGAAAAAAAAGGTCTAATGTAAATAAGTGTAAATTTTACTCAAAATATTTTGAAAAAGTTTTGTTTGCTCAGGGGCCCACATCTTGTGGGTACGTGGATGGCGACCACGAGCTGCCCGAGCTGGGACAGGCAGTTCTTCAGTTTTTTTAAATGCGTGTCTCTTACTTCCTCTTTTCAACAGGCGTCAGACCGTGCGACGGGCCGGCCTGTCCTATTTCTTCCGGTCGTAAAAACATATGATAGGTTTGGAGGCAAAGAGTGAGGTCCACCGACCCCGCATCGAGGTACAAAACGAGGAGAGAAAAAGAAGATTTTTGTTTGTGGATTTTTATAAAATTTTAAATATAACAAATTTGAATAAATTTTAAAAATATTTAGTAAATTTATCTTCATTGAATGAAACGAGCCCGTGACGCGTAGTTCAGAGAGAAGAATGTATTAGCTTCTCGTGCCTTGGATCCAGGGTTCGCTTCCTGTCCCAAGCGAGAAAAATTTATTTAAAAATGAAATGGCTACCAATCCTTAAAAATAAATAGGAATGGGGTCTAAATGGCCAAAACAAATGTCGAAAAAAAAAACCTTAAAACAAATTAATCAAACGCTATTTCGAGAATAATTAATCAAAATATAATTAGAATATTATTAAAAATTTGAAAAATATATATTTTTTCAACGTTTAAGAATGACCTGGTTCTTTAGTATAAAAATTGATGATGAAGAAGGAAGAAAACCCCCAAATTCAGGCCTCTCTCTCTCTCTCTTTTTCTTTTTATTCTACTCATTTCTACAAATCCTCTTTTAATAAACATGAATGATTTGTTGAAAACTTTCTTCTACTCGTATAACCCTTTTGAGATTATAATTGGAAAAGTTAGTGATGAAATGAAAGGTATTTAAATTTAAATAGCTTCAAGAAATTTATACGATTTTGTATAATAATAATTCAAATAAATGTCCAACATGTGACTCTTACATTGTTAGAAAATTTCATTTATAATTCGTAAGTAAAATTATAATTATTTAACTTAGCTGTTTAAATATCGTAATATAAGAATCAGATGGTAGAGTGGTGGAATATGGAATACGGAATTTAGAGTTCGCGCATTTCTAGTAGAATATTTTTAAATGTGGAATTCATATAAAATTCTACATATTAATCATAAAAATTACAATTAAATTTATTTTCTTCGTTTAACTGTCAGCCACTTCATTCAGAGGCTGGCTGACTTAATGTGAGTACTAGGGCTGCGCAAAATAATCGATTATTTCCTTAAAAAATAATCGATTAATCGGTTATTTCTCACAACCGATTATTTTCGGGAAACATGCGTTTGAAAAGATGGGATGAGACGCGCTTGCTAAAAAAAAAAAGTCAAATGATTTTCTCGAGTGGGAGAAAATGTAATTTTATAAAAAAAACCAGACGCAAAGCCCCGCCGAAGGCTGAGCGTGTTTTTTTTTTTTTTTTTTTAAACACTCGCACTTTTTTCCCCATTCACACTACACACACACACACTGCACACAGTCTTTTCGGCAACTTAGGCCATATAAAGATTATACGATAACCGTTATTTTTGTATATAGTATATATTTGGGGTCCAGGCATTCTTCTCCTATTCAAGCCATTTGGTATCCAAATGGCTTAAATAAAATAATCGGAGTGCCTAGGATCCGAACCCGCCACCCTTGGTATACAAGACAGGCGCGCTACCAACTACACCAAGCCCGAGGGCCTGATGCGTGTTTACCATTAGTAAGAAGAAAGTCTTAAATTTGCAAGTGCATCAACAAATAACTCTAGTGATTGATTCACTTTTGTTTATTAAATTCGATTTTCTGACTCCTAGAATGAGACATTTTAGAGATCTAGAATTCTAGGACTCTCTTCCCACTAAATAAGATTGCAGCACTGCGGTCGAAAGAGAGGAGAAAAATAATTAAAGAGTGGAATCCTGATATTTCGACCGATTATTCGTATTTCCGGCTAATTCGTAGAAATAAGTGGTATAAAAACAATGCATTGCAGTCCTCTCGGTAATTCGTATTATTTTTATGCTAGATGTTAAAATTCGTATGTTCAGCTTACAAAGCTCGCTAATTCGTACTCTTTTCAAGACGAGGAAGTAGAGTTCATTCGTAATTTTTTCACTGAAAGGAAATGAGGAGAGGAGAGAGAAAAATTGAGCTTCTCCTACATTTTTTCTTTCCTTTCTACGATTATTCAGTCTTCTCATTAATATTTTATTATTATTTTTTTTTTATTTTATAGGCTACTCTGGATAATTGGTATTCCCGATCATTCGTATCAAACCATACGAATTATCCGGATTCTATTGTATACCTTGCCTGCTTCATTAAAAATATTTCAATAATTTTTACTTTCTCGTATTTTTTTAAACTGATTAACTTTTGTTGTTTATTTGAGTTTATTTGACACTTTTCCTAACATTTTCCACCAAACTTAGGTGAATGTATATAATTTTTAAAGTATTCATTCTATTTTATAAAATGTTATAAAAGAAAAAAATTTCAAAGACTGGTTCAAAAAGGTAATTAAAAATAGCGAGAAGAGCCATTTCCATTTTGTCCAGAGGCGGTTTTGTTGTCGTCGTCCAAGACCAGAGTCAAACGATGTGTTTCTGTTTATGGTCTATTTATAAAACCTTAGAGAACTTTTTTTTCTTTTTAACAGAGCAAGGGCGAAGCGAAGAAGAGTGAGTGTATAGAGAAGAGTGAGTGAGTGAATCAGGTAAAGTCGGTGACTTTTTTTTTTGTCTCGGTCGCTGGAAATCCTGCAGCCTCCTCCTAAAGCATTTGAAGAACCTTTCTATCTCTCCAGGGAGAATGAATTGAATTCTTGTCAATAAACCTGGTTATCAGAGTTTGTTTCCTGGCATAAAATCAATTCTTTGCTTGTCATTGAATAATTTCTGCGGAAAACTTAGATAGTAAAAATGTTTTTTTTTTTTTTTTTGCTTTATTATTCTCTATCATACGCAAGATATACTGTATAGTCAGAATAAGCGCAAATCTATTTGAGAGTATTTTATTGGGAAATAGTATTTTTATCAATTGATAGTATTAATATGGGTATAAATTCTTAGATTTGAATTTTGTAATGGAGCGAAATAAATATTTTTGATAATTTTCATTAAATAAACTTAGTGCCTTTTTGTAAATTTCTTTTTACGGTTGTAGAGGCCATTAGGGTTTTAATTTATATATATTTTAATTGATAATACTGATTGCTACTGGGGGACGTTCCACACGCTGATTCCTGTCACCCATCCGATTTTAAACGCTGCAGCGTTATCAGCGCGCTGTTAGATATTATAAAAAATATTTTATATTCTTTAAAATGTATCCATTTAGGAAGGGGAGTAAAGACCCGAATCATCCAAACTCCACTTTCTCTCCCCTCCTAAAAAAGATTTCTGACTACAACTCTAGATTTTAATCATTTATTGAATTTAATTTAATTTAATGAAACTTCGATAAATCTCTAAATTAATCAATAGCTAAGTTCTTTGCCTTTTTTGATTAATTTAAGTTATATTGGATTAAAATCTGGTGTGACTGGCGCACAGCACACAACTTTCTCTTACCTTCGGTAATCGAAAGTTGTGTACTGTGCTTGTCTCACCAGATTTTTTTGTGTTGACATGTATTTAGTTTCCGACAGTAGGGTACATTGGATTTTCAAGATGTAAAATTTATAAGTATGGCAAAATATTTATATGTTGTTACCATGGCAACCATTTCTCCTATCTTTTCTATGGAGTACAAGAGTAAAGTGGCCTTCAGAAGATTTCAATCACAAAATGAGAATATACATTTTAAAGAGCATCTAAAAAATAATTAATTTTTGAATTAAAAAAAAAATCGTTGGAGCGAATTTTGAGAAAATCGAAAAAAACTGAAAAAGTGCATCAGTAAAGTACTAGTACTCTTTGGTCGATTTTGTTCAAAAGCTTCGTGTCACGTCCCATGGGGGTGCCTAACTTAAATATAAAATTTCAACCTCCTAGCTCTTTCCGTTATTGAGATATTTTGTTCACAGACACACAGACAGACACCACACACACACACACACACACACACACACACACACACACACACACACACACACACACACACACACACACACACACAAACAGACCATGTCGCGAAAACCACTTTTTTGGATTCAGGAGACCTCAAAACGTGTATATCCATCAAAATCTCGACATCGAATTTTTGACATGAATCCAATACTTTCTCTCTCTATATATATTAACATATATATAGAGGTAAGAGAAAGTAAAAATTATATTTTCTATATTTTTAGAAATCGAGAATAACTAATTTTCGAAAGACAAATTTTTTAAAGCTTTTTTTTACATCAAACCCGCCAAGTAAATTTAAAAACGACAAGAGAAAAAGTTTTTAATATCCTATTTAATTTTAAATTATATTATTTTTTTAGTCCCATTTTGAGATTTTTGCATGGTGACATTGGAGAAAATACTATACCAAATTGCAGAAGGTCAGAAAATGCGTAAAAAATTGATTATAAAATTTAAATCTCATATAACAAGTGAAATTGAATTTTTTTCTTAAATAGATAGAAAAGTGGCATTTTTTTTGACCGAAAAATCATTGCTCGGCGTGAACGAATGTGCACGCTTTAAATCAGTCTGAGTTATTTTTTTTCTGAAAAAATAATGATGCCATGAATGGCAAGACACTTTCCGAAGATAGTATTATTTGATCAGTGAATAGGAGAGGGAAATAAAATTATTTCTTCTAAATGGTTCAATTTAATGAATGAAGAAAATGTTCTGCAATTCTTATTTACTGTAAAATTGATAGTAAGTTAGGAATAAGCAAAATGTTATTTCCTGATTTTAATTATTTCTCTCAAAGAAATTTAACAAGAAGGAACTCTTGAAAAATAATCTCTTGATAAAGAATCGCCTATGATTTATCTAATATAGACAATTTTGATAAAAGACATAGATTTGGAGTTTAAAAAAAAAAAAACCGAAAATTTCATAACTTTATCAAAATGTAGCCCGAAATATTAAGAATTCAAAAATGAGATAAGACCAAATGAAGATCTTTCGTAGTCGAGTAGCAAAGCGCCTAGAGAAATTTATTATATTTATATATCAATAAATAAATCTCTGTTTTGTGAAAACTAATTGGCCGACTAATTTTGTTAGTTTCGGTCCATAAGGACCATTTTCAAGGCCTAGAAAATAATAATTTTACACAAGTTTTCACATCATTCTTATAGAAATATTTTCTCACACAAATTCTTTTTATTTTACATGCCAGTTACATTCTTTTCAGATAGTCTTATACTGTATATAATAAATTTCTCTCATTAAAAGCCAGGGGGTGGGCTCGGGGATCTTGAGCCCTCCTGAAATGGTTTTATTTTCAAAAATATAAAAGTTTTTTGCAAATTATATTGAGACGTTACCCCAAAGTTCTTTACTCTTTAAATGTCATTGAACAAAATCATAATAACTCCCCCACCCATCCCCATTTTCCAAAGTTTTTTTAGACCTCACTCCGTCCAAAAAAAAAATCGTAGTTTCGGCTCTGCCTTCTTTCTAATTATCATTATGAGTTTGACAGTAGAATGAATGACCATTTCGGACGAGCTAAAATAATCCCCTATATAATAATGTATTTTGATTTTGATTTTTATCAATTTCAACATAGAAAAAAGTATGTCCATTAAATTGGTGTCATTTGACATTCTAAAAAAAACCTTCCGCCCTACAAAAATTAACAAACAAGTGGCTGTTTAATTAATAAAATAAAAGTGACATAAATTGAAAAATCAATTAAATCAATACTTATTGATCGGATTTTTATTTATTTATTTATGCTTTTATTCACTTGACCGACATTTAGAAAAGAAGAAAAGCTTCGTGGGAATTTTATTTATTGATACTATCTGAAAATGGCCCTAAGAGAAAGTAAACTCGGATTAAGTTGGGAATATAAATGGAAAGATTATAAAATAATATCTTCAATAAAAATAAATAAATAAATAAATAAAATCCTAAGGTTTTCTTTATAAGGTTTTAATTAATATATATTTTCTAAATATTAAAAATCGTAATTAATAAATAGAATATTATTTAGGGTCCAGTGTAGCTTATTTAGATTTAATGGAATAAGACCTATATTATAAAAAATAAAAAAAATTTAAATATATATATGACCTATATAACCACCAAAATATATAGTTATATTGAACCCCAACCTCTGCCCCTGAAATCTGAAAAACAAAAGTAGAGGAAATAGTGTTAAAATTTTCAAAATATGGGAGAAAATTAAGAAAAAACATGACATATTTAAAAATTAATTGAAAAACATTTAATTATGGTTGATATACAGGTCTATTCTCTAAAGACAGACATTAAAATTTAACAACTTAAATTGATAGTTAAAAAATAAAGTAATAACACCAGCGTTAAAAAATGCTATTCTTAAACCAAGTTTTAACAGCGACGTTAACTAGTTGCTTTTATCTCAAAGCTGTCAAAATCTTATCGTAATCCTTACTTTTTGTTTAAAGACGCTATTTTGATGCATTAAATACGATCTTGAAATATTAAATCCACCCCTTGGACATGACATTGATTTTTAACACTTTTGACTAAATGTTAACGCTTTGGTGTTAAGGTTTTTGCTTGGAGAATAGCAATTTGAGATGAACTAATTGAATGAATTAACTCTGATTTCAGATGTCAAAGCCTGGATTCAAAACATATATATATTTATATATTATTAATATAACGGTTATCGTAATACTCTTATATGGCCTAAGTTGCCAAAAAGACTGTGTATGTGTGTGTGAGTGTGAGGGTGAATGAGAAAAAAAGTGTGAGTCGAATTTTTGACATGAAACCAATACTTTCTCTCTATATATATTAACATATATAGAGGTAAGAGAAAGTAAAAATGAATAGGTGAGGATTAGTTTAGAAAATGCTCCTTTACATTAGATATGTATTAAAAAAGTAGAAAAATGAAAAAAAAAAAGAGTTAAAGTAATTATAGGACCTACAGTATGTATATATAGCCATAACATTTTATTTATTTTGAAGAGTGAAAAATTATAATTATTATTTTTTTTTTTTTAATTTGATTCATTTTTTATTAATTTTTTTTTTTTGTGTTCTGAAATATTATTTGTTAAATGTTGCAAAGAGAGATAAATAGATATATAATTAACATCTTTAATGTTTTGACTAGTTCACGCTTTAATCACATTTAATTCATAATAAAATAACAAACTAGAACTATTTTAATCTAAACATTAGTTTCGCTCTATACATACATACAAACTTACACAGAAAGGGAGAGAATAATTCAATTGAAATATCATTTGAGTTTGTTTGAATTTAAATTAAATATTTGAAAATACTATTATGTTAAAGTTTTAGTTTATTAGATAATAGGTCTATTCGGGTGATAAAAAGTATAAAATATTTGTTTTCTATTAAAAATAATGAACAGGGCCCCCCTCTACCAAAAAAAGTTTCAGTTTTAAATCCAAATATATGAGCTTCAAAAAAATTATTTTATGAAAATATTATGAAAAGGGTCCGAACCCCCCTTCCCCCCCCCCTCTACCCTCCGCTTCAGAGAAAATATTAATTAATATTTTTAATTTTTTCGATTAGGAATTTAGGGAAAAAGCTGAAAGGTCTCTTTCAGAGTGTCCGATCCCCCAGGGTCATATATCCTTCGCTCCAGGGGATTGGGGATATTTGCTAATCTTTAAAAGAGCAAATATTTTGATATTAATTAATTTTTTGTTTGTTTCAAATGGCAAGGATGTGTAATTAAAAAAAAAATTTTAAATTATAAGTGAAGACTTCGACTTCTCTTCTCAGGTTCGAAAAAAAAATTTTTAATCTAATTTAATTTTTTTATTGAAAGGAGTATAAATAATTTCTTATAATTATCATATTTTATTCACTTTTAAACATGGTATTAAGATAAAATGAGAATAAATATAATTTAGAGCCGCGGTTTCGTCGAGTTATGAAAATACTTTGTACACATTCCATTGTTGATTTGGAAAAATTATAAATAAAATACAGTACATCGGAAAAAATTGCGTTAAATAGAATATTTCTTCTACTTTCCAAAATGAAATTCAGTATTTAGGAGAAATTAATTTGTAACTCTCGTTGTTTCGGTCGTCTTTCGCGACCTTTTTCATGTTACCTCTCATATAAGAGAATACAAGCAAACCTATAAAATAACAAATTTACTCGATGCTGATTGATGTATATTTCAAGAAAGTGAGAATTGCCAATGGTGATTTATACATAACACATGTATTAAATGATATTTATGGAGTACTGTAATAAAAAAGTATAATAACTACAAGAATTTGTATGGATATAACAATTAACTACCCTGCGGAAGGTTGCAATTGACGACCGAAACTTTAGTAGATAAAAAATTAAATTAATTTCTCCTGGCTGCTGAGTTTCCTCTCCCTTAAAAGTCACACATCCCTATTAAAAATTATTAAATTAGACTAGACTGTGTGCAACATAAATGTCGTAAAATGTTCAATAAAAGGTGTGTCTGTTTATGTTCATTTTTGTTTTTATTTTGTTATCCATGGGTTATGCAAAATGTCCATACAATCACAAATGATTAGTGATTAAGTCACAGGTTAAGAATCACTAAAATCTCTTCTCTAATTGACAATGTTGAGTGATTGTTTTAATTTTATAATAATAAACTATTATTCATTAAGTTAAGCCGGTCATGTGATGGTTCTATCGCTTTTTTTTAATGAATAGGCTTTTAGTAATCATTAGTAATCAAAAGATGTAAACAAAAATATTTTAGACACTGACACACTCCTTTCTTACTATTAGGTGAGAATATTAAAATGTTTTTAAAAAAATTCAATCAATTCACAATTAATACCAGGTGAATGTCATCATGCTTATGATAGGTATAATGTACGTATATAGATCTAATTAATCACTATAATCCCGGCTTTCAATTTTCAAGCGATTCTTGTTATTAATATATGTTTATTTTGTTAAGTTACAATTATTCTTAAGGAGTTTTATTGTTATTTATTTTAAAGAGAACGTGGAGTAAGTAAAAGAACAAAAGAGAGTTGAATTCATACCTTGTTCTATGAAATGTGCCCGTGAGGATGTAAATAAGAATTGAATCTGTTGTTAATCTACTCCATTTCGTCTTCGGTGTTTGTATTATTGTTGCCTCTTGAGCACATTCACTAAAGCCACTGTTAGTTTAAGTGTATTTATCTCCGATGGCAATACACAACACTTGCGTTTAAAGAAACACAGCCGAGGAGTTTGCTGAGACTGAGGCACGGAGGCCAGCTGCTGGCTGCACGCTGCGCCTCTCTCCTCCTCGCCCTTCTCCACCAGCAACAGGTAGCCATGTTGAATTGCAGTGCAGCGCCGCCAACGTTCAAACTAACAACTTGATCGATTTCCATTGTTGATATCAAATAAATAATAATATTAATGGCGGATTTGGAAAATTTGCCATATCCATAATTTCAAGCAGACAGGTGACTCCATAAAAGTTCGAAAATTATACCAAATTATTTTCCAAGTATTGTGCCTGTTTATTAATAATAAATATCGGCGCTCCAACTTTTAACGCCGAATGCATTTACTCAGTGTCTTGTCCACCAGATAAATTCCCCATTACCTTCCGGCCCAGTGCATTTAATAGACCAAATAAGGGATATCTGAAATGTCACCCTATCTCAAAGCTTTTTTAATAAAAAATCTGGTGTGACTGGTCGCACAGCATACATTTCTCTTACCTTCAGTAATCGAAAGAAAGAAGCTTGTCACACCAGATTTTTTGTGTCGAGATTAGGAACCGACCGAATATTCGGTTTCGGCCAAAAAGTAGCCGAAACCTGAATACGCAAGATGTAAATTTTATAAGCATAGAAAAATATTTATATTTTGTTACCATGGTAACCATCTTTCCTTTCCTATGAAGTACAGGAGTAAACTGTGCTTCAAACAATTTTGAGGGCAAATTGAGAATATAAAAAAAAATAATTGATTTTTCAATTTTAATCAAAATCGTTATAGCAAATTTTAAGAAAATCGAAAAAACTAAAAAAAGTACATCAGTAAAGTACTAGTACTTTTTGGCCGATTTTGTTTAAAAGCTTATTTTCACCCCTTGGAGGGGTGCCTATCTTAAATATAAATATATTTTAAATATCCTGAGATATTTTGTTTACAGACACACACACACACATAGACCATGTTGCGAAAACCAATTTTTTGGACTCGGAGGACCTCAAAACATGTATATCCTCGACATCGAATTTTTGACATGAATCCAATACTTTCTCTCTATATATATTTCAAATATAGAGTAAGAGAAAGTAAAAATGACTGAATGGCCATGCTCGGAGCCCGACGTAGGGGGGTGGCGCGCCTAGTTTAGATTAAAAAATAAGTACCAATAATATGAATATTCAATTCAATTTGAAACGCAGTTTTCTAATCTTTTTCTATTTTCATCTTGGGTTTTATGAGACTTCCCCCATAATCTAATAAATTTGAGTTGATTTTTTTATTTCGTTGAGATATTCAGAGCATATATTAGATATGCCTGTTGATTATTTTGAAAATCTTTTACCATTTTAAAACAAACATGTCGTTCCTATTCATTTAATGAAAATTAATTGATGGTAAGACAACTAAAATATTCACTTCATTGATTTAATTATCATACGAATACAATATTTCAGTTTCTTTTTTAATGACTTTTTAAGGATTCTTAATTCGTTGTTCAATTAATTTTTATACATCTAGAATTATGTTTTTTAAATTAATATTTATTGTTTTATGTTTATGCAACATTCCAAACCTTATTAGAAGGGAATTATTTAGGCGATATTTTATTTTACAAATGAATAAACCCTCCAAGTACAATTTTCTGTCATCGTAAAGAAACTCTCTCGGAATAATTTCGTTTATTCATTTTACAAGAGCGAAAATAATAATAGAATAGAAGAATAAATAAATATTTTTTTTGTATTCTACTTTTTGTAAATGAAATTTCACTGGAAATTGTAATATTAATTTGATAATCAAAAATTACTTTACGTATCAGATCCTCAACAATCTAGAATTCAAATAATACTTTTTGTCTACAGTGTATGACTATTTTGACTATTTAGAGCAGTGGTTCCCAACCGGTGTGCCCCGGCACCCAAGGGTGCCGCGAGAATGACTAAGGGGTGCCGCGAGATATTTATATAATCTAAAAAGAAAATAATAAAAAATAAAGAAGCGGAAAAAATAAAGTTTTGCTAAAAAAAGGTCAAATGATTTTCGGTTTTACTAGGGAAAAAAAATAAAGGAAGGGTGCCCCTAGTGTGTAATGTTATTTCTAACGCACCTTTGGGGTGCCGAGGACCTCAAAAGGTTGAGAAACACTGACTTAGAGCTTAGAGCTTTATTTGAAAAATATTTTTAAACACACACTTTAATTGACGTCAGGACCAGGGGCGGCTTTAGCGAGTAGGCAGGGTAGGCAACTGCCTACCCAATAATAATGTCGGTTTTGACATAAGCTACAACAGAGTTCAATTTTAATAGTTAGTTCTATGCTATAACTACTTCTAATAAATGTGATTTGATATGTCAACGCAACTTTGTCGTTTTTATTTCACAAAACAATAACTTTAATTAAAAATGTTGACACCCTGGAAAGTTGCCTATCCAATATCTTCATCCTAGAGCCCCCTGGTCAGGACGAATTATGAACCTCTATCTTCTTTTCGCATTAATGTCCACATTATGATGATAGAAAAATAATGTTTAAACAATTTTTGTACGTGGTATTATTTCGCTAATGTTAATTTATGTGTTTGAAAAGATATTTTGATTTTTACTTTTTAACTGACAACTGAAAGCCAGGGCTGAGCTTTCGGTCATATTTGGAACTTCAGATACAAGATATTTAGGCTACATATAGACCCTCAGTGTTATTTTGAATATTTTACAAAGAATACTACCATATGAAGTACCGTATATGTTACAAGATGTGAACTTTATAACTGGATAATCGTTAAAGTGTGAAGAAAAGAATTGCAGCTAGATATATTTCTTTGACAGCACGCAAGCTCTGAGAATGGTCTTGACCAAGACCGAAACGTTAGAAGAAATATAGCTGCAACTCTTTTCTTCACACCATACCGTATATGTAAATGCCCAAATTAACTCAATCATAATTTTTGTACCTGTTGTTTGTATTATCAGGGGCGAATTTAGAATTTTGCCGCCTCAGGGAGGGACTATTTCCCCCCCCACCCCTTCAACCTCGGAAGCAGCGGCGTAACTAGCCTTTGAGGGCGGAAGGGGCAAAGCTCAACTGGGGCGCCGTTTTTCGTTCGACCTTTTTTTAAGTATTTGAATCTCGTTCGACCTTTTTTTTGTAATTTTTCTCCCGATTTGTAATATAAAATGAATTTATTATAAAATTTCAAAAAAAAAAGCCGGAAAGCCGGATACGCGAGGGGCGCCAAAGGCTTGTTGCTCCTGGGGGGGGGGAGTGGGGCGGGGGGAGCGCCCCTCTTCGCCCTCACCTGGATACGCTACTGCTCGGTAGTTAAAACTATATGAGATGGAGAGGAGAAATATCCTTTTTCGGCCAAAGAAATAATTAATCAATTATTTCGTTTTTCACATCAAGGTTTCGGTCACCAATCGTGACCTTCCTCATTGACTGGAAGCCATCCTCGCTGTTTAGTTTTCTATATTAATAATACATAAATATACAGTCGAAAAAATAATATCTCAACAAAAATATTTAGTAAAAAAAGGCCAAGTTCTTACAAAAAAAGACGGCCTAGCCTTAAAAAGAAGTGAAATCCAAAAAAAAGTACTAAGGTCAATAGAAACCAGCAGAACTTTAGACTCATATTTAGGCGTACGATTTCATATTTTATTCTTAGATAAACTTTAAATTTGGACCTAAAGTTCGCCGGCTTCTATTAAATTTGTCCTTTTTTTTGGTTCTCGCCTCTTTTTAAGGCTAGGCTCTCTTTTTTTTTGTAAGAACTTTTTAAGCCTATTTTTACAAAGTATTTTTGTTGGGATATAATTCTTTCGGCTGTATGTATTATTAAGAGCTATACAAAACGAGATAGCGAGGTTGACTTTCAGACAATGAGGAAAAGTAACTGAAACGTCGACAGTGAAAACGAAATATTTTTTTTAGTTTTTTAATAACAAAAAACTATTTATACGTATGTAATTAAGTGTAGTTTTTTCCTCAAATTTTGCCGCTCCTAAAATATGCCGCCCCCAGGCGCGCGCCTAGTTCGCCTCTTCGGAAATACGTCCCTGTGTATTATTTGTAAGATATTACTTCGAAGATGGACTGAATCGTCAGACCTGGCCGGCCTGAATCACAAAGATAAATATAGGTGCCTCACACTTTTAATATCTTCACAGGGGCACTCCCAGGATTTTGTTAAGAGGGTGGGGTGGGATTCTGGTGAAAATAAAGTGAAGTGGCAGAATGGGAGGGTAAAGAGAGTAATAATGATTTAATTCCGAATTCAAATTTCTTTTCTGTTCTAGGAGGAGAGGGGGCAATAATTCCGCCCCCCCCCCGGCTATTCGCTCAAACAAATGTAAATGAAATTGATCTAACTTTCGATCTCTATTTAGTGAAATAATGCCAGTTTAGTTATGACTGTTTTAGTCTGTATATCTCTTTAAATTTATTTCCATAACACAAAAATTAATTAAATGGCTTAATTTAGGAAGTCTCCTTTATGATTATTTGCTATTTCGGTTAGTCCGATGGGCTGGCTTGCTTAGGGAACTTTGACCGGATTGCCTTTGGCATTCTTATGTCTATAACTAGATCTTAATAAATCATTAATCAATCTTTAACAAAGTCGTGGCAATGTTTTTGAATGGAAATGGGCGGAGAATGATTTGTTGTTTGGTTACACTGAGACGAAAATTAGACCGAAACAGCTCGCTGTGACCAAACAGCAAACAAAACATTTTCATTTGCTTGTCTCTTCTTAACTTAAATAAAATTTTTTGAATGTTTATATAATGAAAAAGAGAATCTTCCCTTGGGAAGATTTAATTAGATGCTGATTTTATCTACACTCTGGTTATATCATTTCTTTGTGCGGTTTTTTTTATCTTTTTTTTTATTAATTATAGGATATTATAATGTAAATCGTATGTGTATTATATAATAAATAAAAAAATACTCACACTTTTTTCTCATTCACACTCACACTCACACAACATACACACAGTATTTTCGGCAACTCAGACCTTTACGATCGCACAGCACATAACTTTCTCTTACCTTGTCATACCAGATTTTTTGTGTCGTATATTTGGTTTATATTATATAGACCTATATAGTTTTCGACAGTATGGTAAATTCGAATTTCAAGATGTAAAATTTATAAGAATGGGAAAATATTTACATTTTGTTACCATGGCAACCATTTTCCTGCAACCATTCTCTGGAAGTACAAGAGTAAAGTAATCTTCAGAATATTTCAATGACGAAAAAAGAATATAGATATTAAAGAGCATCTAAAAAATAATTGATTTTTGAATTTTAAACAAAATCGTCGGAGCGAATTTTGAGAAAATAAAAAAAACTAAAAAAGTACATCAGTAAAGTACTGGTACTCTTTGGCCGATTTTAATCAAAAAGCTTATTCCCCTTCACGCTCAGGGAGGTGTCTAACTTAAATATATCAGCGTAATAGCTCAATTTCTTCATGCTTAAAATTGAACACTGACAGATAAGATAATGTCGCGACTTTTTTGGATTCAGGGGACCTCAAAACGTCAGGGCCGGAACTAGAAGATTTTTAAGGGGGGGGGGGGCAAAATTTAATTGGCCGCCCTTTCTTAAAATTTTCTATACAAAATTCATATTATTTTACCTTTTTTAGTAAATCTTTCTTTAATTGCCGCCCCCTGATATCTCCGCCCGGGGCAATGCACCCACTGCCCCCCCCCCTAGATCCGGCCCTGCAAAACGTGTATATCCATCAAAATCTCGACATCGAATTTTTGAAGAATTTTCGACATGAATCCAGGGGCGTATATAGAATTTTTTTCGGGTGGGGGGGGGGGCCTGAACTCAAAAATCAAAAATCTTTCTGTGGAAATTTTTTTTAAGAAACTACATTTTTTTCACACGAAATTTTTTGGGAAATTTCGGGGGGGCCCGGCCCCATCGCCCCCCCCCTTATATACGCCCCTGCATGGGTTCAATACTTTCTCTCTCTATATATTAACTTTTTTTTTATTTTTTTTTTATTCTCTCTTTTTTCTCATTCACACACACACTGTCTTTTCAGCAACTTAGGCCATTTAAGACTTTGACGATAACAGTTAATTATTAATATATCTGTTGTGGGTCCAGGCATTTCTATTTAAGCCATTTGGTACAAAACCCCCCCCACCTATCATCCCCCCATATTTGTCAGGGAGAAGCCCCCCCCCTCCAACCCCTGAGAAATATCTTGGCTATGAAAGCAGAAAAAATCCTTATATATATATATTTTTTCAGGAATTACCTGCGCCTGAATAATAATAAAATTTTGATTTTTTTTTTTTTTTTTTTTATTCGCCAATTTAAAACATTTTAATAAACCGCTCATTTTTTTGTTTGTAATTTTAGTTCGCCTACTGGCCGAAGAAGCGCTATATTCCAAACATGATTCAAAACCTGACAGGACTGCGTGTTGCACGCCATAAGATGAGCGGGAATCTGGCTGCAGGGCCGGAACTACGAGATTTTTTAGGGGGGGGGGCAAAATTTAATTTGCCGCCCTCTCCTTAAAATTTTGTATACAAAATTCATACCATTTTACCTTTTTTTTAGTGAATCTTTCTTTAATTGCCGCCCCCTGATATCTACCGCCCGGGGCACATGCACCCACTGCCCCCCCCCCCTCTAGATCCGGCCCTGTCTGACTGGAATTATCACATCCACTCTATGGTCACATCCAAGCCACAGGTTCTTTTCATTCACATTATATGATCTGTCTTGGAAATCTCCATCAACTGAGCACAGACAACGCACATTAAAAGGAGAAAAGGGAATCAATCAAAAACAAACATTGAAAATTAAATGATGATAAATGAGATCACACATTCATTTCTCGAGGTCACACAAACATTTCATTTAAAGGTAAAAGTACACTTCTCTTTTTATTTTCATAATTTAAATCCCATGATCAGTGGTGTCATTTGGGGGGGGGGGGGGCATTTGCCCTGGGCCCACCCAGGCCACTTAACTTTCACTAGATATTTTTGGTTATTAAAGAACAAATTGAGTAAAAACAAATTTTTTTTTTCAATTTTTTGCTGATTTTTTAAAGATAAAAAAATTGAGTGATTTTTAAAAAATAAAATATTCTTTCACTACCTCCTCCCCCTGACTACAAAAATTTCCGCACCCCTTTTTTTTTAGAAATAATACCAGTTTGGAAAATTTTAATTGGATTTCTGTTTTTTAAAATTTAATTATTATTTTATTTTTCACAGAGAGTAATGCAAAGTCAAAGTTGCGTTGCAATGTCTTTGACGTCTTTGAAATCGAAAGCGAATGCCTCGTCTCTTTATCTCTTCCATGACTTGGGCTGGCCAGAAATTTCCTTCTGTCATCACATCGGCTTATTTATATTTTTTATTCTCAACTATTTTCATTATTTAAGGTCAGTAATGCATTTAAATATTTATTTAATTGGTTCAAGATTATTATTTTCAATTAAATCATTAAATGAAACAAGTCAAATATTATAAACTCATGATTCAACAGGATAACCTTTGTCTGTCTGTCAAATTTTATTCTCATTTTTTTAATATTTCATCTCTTTTAATCATTTAATATTCATTTTCAATTTAATTTCGATATGTAAATTAAAATTAAATAGATTACCGGTATTTATTTTATTAAATCATTGACTTGCTTTAAATTTGACATTTAAATTTTTTCATTAACCACAGAATCAAATGATTTAATCACATTTCTTTATTTTTCAATCCATTATTATCCATTTTTATAAATAATTTATGAAATAATTAAAGTGTCATTCAATCTGAATATGTCAGATTCATTGGATCTTTAGTTAACGTGTCTATTTTCAAATGAATTTTCTTCACTCATTATTTTAAGCTATTTTATATTTTTTCAAATGAAAATATTTATTAAATGCTCATTTTATTTTTAATTTTAGGTGTGATTTACACTAAATAACTTGTTTTTAGCTGCTTTGCTTCGAGCTTTGATCCATCAATCATCAATATATATACATACATGTATATATTTTCCATTTAATTCCATTCCTTTTATTTTTCTGACGTCTGACTTATGAAACGAAATAGAAATGGAATTATATTCATTTTCAAAAATAAATGATACAAGGAACTTATGCTTTCAAAGAAATTAAATATCATTAAATAAGGTAAGCGTTAATAAATTAAATTTTATGTTGACTAATTTTAAATATATTTTCTCCTGTTTATATATTTTTTTTATTTTCAGAATTTTGTCCAAGATAGATCTACCGTATTTAATATTCCAGATAAACTCCTTGTCATCTCGCATTCCTATTTGGTGAGTTTATTATTTTGTATCATGTTATTTTACCTATTTCTACTATTTGTCTTAAATAATTAGCAAGATTGTCCAAGAGTAAAGGGAGGAATGAAAAAATTTAATCACTCATTATTTTAAGGCATTTTATATTTTTTCAAATAAAAATCTTTATTAAATATTGTTTTTATTTTTAATTTTAGGTGTTATTTGGACCAAAGAACTTGTCGTTTGCTACTTTTCTTCGAGCTTTGAATGATATAACATCTTCCATCAATTATATATATATATATATATATTTACTCTGATGGGAGCTCAGCAAAAGGAAAGGCTCTGTTAATATTCTACCCATCTTAACAACTGAAGCAGGTAGGGAAAATTTTAACAAACCTTGTCTTGAAGATGGATGACGTTTAGTTCCAGCTGACAAGTTGAAAATAAATTAATCAGGGGCCGACATAAGCCTATAATTTTTTTTTATCATCTGATTATAATTCGGCTTTCCTTTACACTTACCTACATATATATTATATAACTTTATGAAATTTGACTTATGATCTTCTTTCGTTTTCGTTTTTCGTTTTAATTAATAATTTTTTAAAATAGAAGGAAAATTTCTTTGAACGGTATAAAACTACATTTATATATTTTAGTATTTTATCTATTCAGTCTAGGACTCTATTAATAAAATTTCATTTTTTTTCTTTTATTAAAATCAATTCGAAAAATTAAATAAATTAGAGAATTTGGCCTGGGTTTGTGTTTATAAATTGAATGCTCGATGTAGAGGTTGATGGAAAGGCAACATCGTGGAAAATCAGAATAGTTGGGGGAGGAGGTAATAATAATAATATAATCAAGCAAAAACAAGCGATGAATTATTCTTATCTAAAACTTTTAAAGCCCAGCCGGGCTGCAATAGATTTTACTTGAATTCATTTAAAATAGAATAAAAAATTAATTTTCTTTGCTCGATTAAAAAATAAATAAAATTCTCATTGATATTTTGAAAACGAAAACAGAATTAATTCGCCTATCTAAAATAGTATTCCTTCAAAATTGATTTGAACGTTGAAAGAACTATATTTATTTAAATAAATTAATTTTAGCTATACTGATTAAAAGCAGTGGAAAAATTTCAAGAGGTAATATAAAATTAACTTTTTTTATGTGTGCTAGTTTAAATTATATTATTATTAATCCTCCTGCTTTTTAAGTTCCTTTAAGCCGTTTTCTGACGTTCCACGACGTAATAGAAAAAATTTAATCATTATTAAAAAAAAAATTTCTTGTCACAAAGTGATTAAAATATAAAATTGTCACTTTATTAATTAATTAAAGAAAAAAAAAATGAAATTTTATTTCTTGTGCTTTGCAGTTTAGGGGCCCGGGCCTTTCAAGCTCAAAGGCCCGGGCACTTTAAGCTCAAAGCAATGTCTAAGGATAGCTAAAAACGCAGATTTAAGTGTCTAACTTTCAAAAAATTTTCCATACTCCCATACTCTCCCCCCCCCCCAGAACTCGTCTGCCCGGATCTGGCCTGAATAAATTATGCTAACCCTATGTTTAGGAAATTTTGAAAAATTTTTAAATAACTTTTTTATTTACCAGGTAAATAAATATTGCAAGCTATGTATAACTGTTTCAAAAATTGTGTCAAAAACTGTGTAAAAAAAAGTTGGCATGAAGGTCACAATTGCCTTTTACACACTATAAAAAACTTTAAGGGTGGGGGTGGGGGTGGGGGTGGGTCCGTATTATTAAGTAGCCCCGGGGCCTTTCAAGTCTGTCTGCGACTCTGTATTTATAATATTTCTTCAAGTAATTAGGAAAGGAAATGTGGGTTAAAATAAACTCTTTTTAAATCAATTCAATATAAATTGTCATAAATGATGATAAAATATTAACTTAAGATACAATATTTAAATTATAAAATAAATGGATATTTAATTAGAATATAATTAATTAATAATATTTTCTTATGTTACAGCATCTCTTCATGTGTCTCATGGCAACGAGTCGAAGTCGCTAAAACAAATCAACATGCAAATGAGGGAGCATCAAAAAGAAGCGAAATCTCAACACGTATACTCTTTGTTTTATAATCATCGACCTTGTCGCTGGAGCTTCCATCTAAGCGCTCTCCGAGCGTCTCTCTCTGCACTAGGTAGGCCTAAGCCCTGACAATCAAATTTTTCAATTTATCTCATCATTTGCTAGGAAAGGTCTTTCTCTTTTAAAATCTCTGATAGTATAGACCTATAAAAATCCTCCCTCATTTTATTTTTAATTATCATTTCTATAGAAGTCCCTCTCTCTTTCTCTCTCCCTCCCCCCTGATTGTGCTCCCAACAGATTCCTTTTTGAGAGTATCGAATTTTCTTCATTATTTTTGCCAAATTGTTTTAATAACATCAACTTGCTTGATTATAAAAAAATATAAAATTCAAAAATTTCTTCTTACAAATTTTAATTCTGTATGGGAATATTCTAAAGAATAATATTTCAATTTGAAAAAATTAGCTTTTAATTAAAATCGACCAAAAAGTACTAATACTTTACTGATGTAACTTTTCAGTTTTTTTTTTTTCGATTTTCTCAAAACTCACTCCAACGATTTTGATTAAATGGATAATTATAAAATTTAAAATATGGTAATACAAGAAGATAGAAAAATAATATTAATAAATATTTCTTTGTTTCAGAAGAAGGAGCTTTTAGGAAAAAATCCATGTGAGTCTTCTTAATGATCAAAGAAACAGCACACACTCAATTTTTTTATAATAATATTTTTTTTTTAATTGTCAACTGATCTGCTTCTCTACTATTGCGATATTAGTGAGAATAAAACGTCGCACACACCACATCTCGCTCTTAAAAGGTATTTATTATTTGTATTTTTCACTTTTATAAAGGGTTAACATTTTATTTTTATTACGATATTATTAGGAGAATTTTTAATTTAGACCACATTTTTATTATTAATTATTTATTAAAAATATAAATTCTGTACAACGTTTTGACTGCTTATTCTGCAGCCGTTCTCAAGTACTGTTGTTGTTCACTTGATCCGACTCAAGTTTTTAATAAATAATTAATATACAAATGTGGTCTATTATTAAAAATTCCTCTAATAATAATAAATAATTCCGCATAAGCTTTAATAAACAGATTTTATTTTTATATTTTCTTTTTTAACATTTTGTTATAAAATATTTTAATAATGAAAAAGAGGGTGGTAAGATGTGTATATTTTCCATTCTAATTAAAATTTTATTACCTGGTATTATATATTTTTTTTTGTATATTCTCTTTCTTCTAATTAACAAGAAAAAATAATAATTTTCGGCCCTGGGATGGACACGTTTTGAGGTCCCCTGAGTTCAAAAAAGTGATTTTCGCAACATGGTCTGTCAGTCTGTGTGTCTGTGAACAAAATATCTCAGGCATCTGTGTGTGAATGGAAAGTGTTAAAAAAAAAAAAAAAAAAAAAAAACTTGAATTCTAATATATTGTCGGAAATTATATAAGCTTATATGTTGACACAAAAAATTTGTTGTGTCCTGTGCGGCAGCCACACCAGATTTTTTAAATTTTAATTAAAATAAATTATATTCGTAAACAGCTTATAATTAGCATCAACGCCTAGAACAAGGACCCATCGTCTTTCTCGAGTTCGTTCATACTGTAGTTATTTATTATTATTGGAGAAGAATATGCAGTGACGGCGCTACGGGGGGCTAGGGGGCATGCGCCCCCCCGGCAAGGATCTCTGCCCCCCTGGATGCCCCCCCAATCAGCTCGAAAACAAAATAAAAAAATTTCTAAAATTATTCACTTTTCCTTAAAAAAATGTAATTTAAGTTTTAAGCTTTTTATTTCAATGTAAAAAAGAAAGATTATTTTTTTAAATTCTTTATTTTAATAAATAAATTTAGTTACTCTCTGGTTAGTCTCAAGTTTTTGTCAAGTAAATATCTTTCTTTTGTGCCAGTAAAATGTCATCGAAAAGAAAAAAAATATCCGATAACTTTACCAATCGAATTGAAATAAATAGAGACGGGGTCTAAATGGCCTTCGATGCCGAAAAAGACCTAAATTAAAAAAAAAAAAACTTTATTAAGCCCCAATCTAAAAAAAAATTTTCTACTTCGAGTACAAATGTAAATCCACCAGCTATGAATCAAGCTCAAGTGATTCAGAAGAAATTGATACTGATTTTGAGAAATTCTGCGCATAGCCAATATCTTTCAGAAAAATTTCTGGGCTTTCATATTTCTCAGGAGCAGGGCCGCAGACAGGGAGGGGGGGGCAGGGGGGCTATATCCCCGGGGCCCGGGTCCTCCGAGGGGGCCCGGGCCCATTGCGCTCCAACCTAAAAAATTCTAATAAAAATTAATTTTCATGGTTAAAATTTCAATTAAAAAAAATCATTTCTTGAAATTTTTTTCCTCAGAGGGCCCGGGCCCTTAAAGCTCAATATTTATCTTAAAATTTCAATTAGAAAAAAACATTTTCTTGAAATTTTTTCCCTCAGAGGGCCCGGGCCCTTTAAGCTCAAATCTTAAAATTTAAATTAGAAAAAATAATTTTCTTGAAATTTTTTTTTCTCAGGGGCCCCGGGCCCTTTAAATCAAGTTTCAATCATCTTTTCACGACTCAGGATAGCTAAAAACGCAGATTTCAGTGGCTAATTTTCAAAAATTTTCCATACCCCCAGATTCCCCCGGAAAACCCCTGTCCGGGTCGGGCCTCGATAAATTATTGTAACTCTTTTTTTTTTAGGAAAAATTTGTAAGTAACTTTATTTAAATAAATATTGTAAGCTATGTATGTATAACTATTTCAATGGTTGTGTCAAAAACTGTGTAAAAAATTGTTGGCATGAAGGCCACAATAGCCTTTTACCTAAGTTCTAAATTTTTTTTTTTTAATTTTTGTGGGGGAGGGGGGCCGTATTAGTAAGTAGCCCCGGGGCCCGTCAAGTCTGTCTGCGGCCCTGCTCAGGAGATAGGAAGCCTGCCAACCAAAAGTGAAAATATTTCCCTGTACGGCTGGTGGTGTGACATTTTTTAGATCCTCATTAAAATGTATATTGCCCTTGGAATCTTTTGAAGCACACTTTACTCTTGTACTTTATAGGAAAGATAGGAGCAATGGTTGCCAGAGTAACATTTTATCATATTTATTAAATTTACATCTTGAATTCTAATGTTCCATACTGTTGGAAACTAAATATACGCCATTGTCCACTAGAGTCCAACCGAAACAAGATTTTCAGCCGAATCCGAATTTTGGCTTTCAATTTTAGTTTCGACCGAAATCGAAACTTGTTTTAAACTTTTTCTTAAAATTTCCTATACAAAATTCATCTTTTATTTTTAGTAAAATTTCCATTTTTCCCTCTTGCGAAAATCATTTGACCTTTTTTTTTCAAGTGCGAATTTCACTCGACGTTTTTTTTTTTAGTATACGAGCATAATCCCATCTTTTCAAACTCAGGTTTCGGGGAGGACGAAGTTTCGGCTGAAATTTGGTCGAAACTGGCCGAATCCGAAACTTCTGTCGGTTCCTAAGGTCACACAAAAAATCTGGTGCCACGAGTCACACCAGATTTTTTGTTTCTCTGTTGATGTAGCCTATATATTTATTGACTGCCCCCCTGTTGATAAGTTTGCCCCACTCCTGCCCCCCCCACTGAGAATAAGCTAGCGCCGTCACTGAGAATATGAATGTAGTTTATAATTTTAATATATTTTTTCTAAATTAAAAATGCCATTAACCAAATTGATTAATAACTAGGCCAGGGAACGCGATGACAACGATGAATCCTTATTTCTTTTGGGGACTAGGATTCAATTCCCGTCATTTCATTTAGCATAGCTGTCATTATTTTGGTTAATCTCATAATTAGTAAATAAATAAATAAATTTAATCATTACTGATCGAAATAAATAGGTTGGTTTCCTGTTAATTCTCTTTATGGAAGAAACTTTAGCGTGCCTCCTATATCGAGCGTCGCGGATTAGAAATGCCTGGACCCCCAATAGATATTGTCATATATAACGGTTATCGTAAATAACCGAAATGAAAAATATGTTTGACAAATAATTATGAAATGAAAAAGAAATATGAACACATTTATGCGGAGGAATTTTGACAGATGATATAATTTAATCTAACTCTCTTCAGAATTTTCAGAAAAAAATTCCGTCACTTTCTTTTTTTATTTCAATGCATTTTTACAAATATTTCATTTATCTTTGCGATATTTTTTCTAACTTGTTTTACTTTCTCTTTTATTAAATAAATATATCTATAACAGTTAATTATAATTGGGATTATTTTTAGCTGGATGGTCCAACTTTATTTTAAAAAATTGGTGATTAAATTACAAAACGAACTAATATTATAATTAGAAATAGTAATTTGGCTAAAATCTATTTCTTCTTAATCGGACAAAAGTTTCTCATTTAATTACTCATTAGATGTTCCATTCAATTAATAGTTGAAAAAACATTTAAAAAATTTTTTACTGTTTTCTAATACTTCGACTAAATTATTTAAAAAAATTAGGATACTCATTTGACCAGAAAAAAATCTTTTTTTAAATTTATGCACTTGTGTAATATCAAAATTTTATTTTTCCCTAATTTAAATATTAATATTTACTAGAGTCCGACCGAAACAAGATTTTCAGCCGAAACCGAAACCGAAATATTCGGCCTCAACCTTAGTTTCGGCCGAAACCGTAACCGAAACCGAAACTTGTATTTCCTATAAAAATTTTTTTTCATTTTACTTTTTTTTTTTTTTTTTGAATTTTTTTTTCCCTCCCGTGAAAATTATTTTACCTTTTTTTAGGGAGACTAAAATTTTTTTCTCCCTCCCAAGAGCAAATTATTTGACCTTTTTTATTTTTTTTTGCATGCGAGTCTCATCCCATTTTTTTCAGACTCTGGTTTCGGCCGGCCGAAAGGTTCGGCCACTTTTTGGCCGAAACCGAAACTACGGCCGAAACCATGATTTTTGGCCGAAACTGGCCGAAACCGTAACCGAAACCGAATATTCGGTCGGTTCCTAATATTTACACCTGCTCTTATTAAACGTAACGATCAAATACTTGTTAAATATTCACAAATCACTTGCTTTGCAAATTGAAATAATTAATATTATATCTTTTTATTTTCTAAAGTTTGAATTTTATTTTTATTTATTTCTTAAATCTTAATAATGTAAATAATTATAACTTATTAATAAGGGAAGGAATATCTGAGCTGAGTAAACCAATCATATAAAAAAATAAACTTTATTAACTACAAGTTGGAAGGCGCGGCTTCGCCGCGCCATTCCCAACCTGGCCCTGGCGGGCGGCGTCTCGGGACGTGATCAGTAGTTTTCCCCTTAATTTTAAAGCCCATATGATTTCTGCCCAAATGAAAATACACTGAATCAAGTTTAAAATAATTGAATATTCGCCCTGCCCGGCCTGTGGGTTTTGAAGACCATGAAAAAATTATGGGCGGGTAGCAAGTCTAAATTTCACTTTAATAAACTGATTAGGAGGACGGGCATGCAAATGAAATCGGACGGGCAAGGCCCTATTAAAAAATAAAGGGTCGGACTAAGCCGAGCGCACAACTTTGCCCACCCACTATTCAAGAAAAGAATATATTGCCCTCCCTCCCTAGAGCCCCCTAATGGTCCGATGGTATACATATTATATATCATTTTACTCAGAAGAAATTCTAGTTTCTGAATATTTCTGAATATATAAAAAAAATTATAGGTTATGTAAGAAAAAAATATTTCCCCCCCCCTAGAGCTCCCCCTAATGGTCCGATGTTATACATATTATATATCATTTTACTCGGGAGGGAAGTCTTGTTTCTGAATATATAAAAAAAAAGTATAGGTTATGTAAGAAAAAATATTTGCCCCCCCCCCCCCTCCTAATGGTCCGATGTTTAGCAAAAGCTTTTCACTTCTTGGCCTCTACCCCTAGTTTATGGGTGCAAAATTTCAAAACAATTGAACAAATAGTTTTTGAGTTTTCGTTGACGAAAAAATTTACCACAGACACACACACACACACAGACATCATTCCAAAAACTACTTAAATGGATTCAGGGGACCTCAAAACGAATTTTGGCAGCTTCAGAAAAATTTCGATTTTTTTTACGATTACATTAACTTTACCTCAACCTACGGTTGATGGGCAAAGTTAAAAATAAACAATTTTAAAATATTTCTTTTTTCTGACATCTGAAAAAGTTTATTATTTATTATAAATTTAAATATGTAAAAAAAATTAAATATTTTTAAATAATTTTTTTTTTATTTGATGTATTATTTAAAACTTTTTATTAAATAAAAGAAATTTTATACAATGTATGATTCAGGGGTATCATACATCGTCAAAGTCTTAAATGGCCTAAGTTGCCGAAAAGACTGTGAGAATGTGAGTGTGAATGAGAAAAAAGTGTGAATGTTTAAAAAAAAAAAAAATTCCTAGACATTCATTCATTCATTCATCTAAATTTTCGTCGGTACGGGAGGGTTTGAAAAATTTCCGGGTCTGAAGAATGTTAAAAATACCCGGCGCTAAGTAAAAAAAAATAAGAATATGAGCCAAATTAAATGTTGTGGTCGTGGAAGGCTCTATGAGGGAATGAATTGAAAATGATTTTTTTGCTATGTTTTGAAGATATCTAAAGAAAAAATTGAAATAATCTATAATTTCGTTCATTTTAGATACTAAGCCATGCCTGAGAATACTGCAATGTGGATCATTCAGAGCAATCAAACAAAAAAAAATTTCTTACATTTTAGAAGTGGTTTTAAATACCCTAAACAATGTCTGAATTAAATGAAATGGTATTCATTTTTTACAAAATTTAATCTAAAATGTGAAAACCTTTGGATATCCAAGATATCTTTTACCATTAAAAAGATATAGCTAAAATTGTATAGAAATATCTCGGAAAAAAAATATCTACTTAAAAGTTTGTCTCGTGATTGACGAATAGATAGTATACTCAGGGGCGTAGCCAAGGGGGATGGGGGGAGTCTCCCCCCCCAGGTCGGATCGAGTTGGCAAATGTTGGCAAAATCAAGGACCAGTTGGCAAAATAAAGTTTATTTAACAGAAATTAATTTATATTTTAATTTAAAAAAAAATTAAATTTTCTTTTTTTACATTTTCATCTATTAAAAAAAAAATTTTTTTTTAATTTTCAAATAAATAAATTTATTTTCTTTTACTGAATATAAATTTATAGAATATAATACAAACACATAAAGAAAATCATTATGGTTATTTTAAAAGAGAAAAATAAAATATTTGAACAAATAAAAGAAACCGCAGTCGTTCATTTGAATTTTCTTTATTACTATAATTGTAAAAAAGGAATTCCAATTAAACAATGTTTTTGATAGAAATATAAATTTTATACAGGATAACAAAAAAGTTTTTTGAAATTTAGGGCTATTCCTGGCTATATGGAAGCGCTAATTCCAAAAAATGCCATCAATTTTGCACCATCGGCTCTAGTTTTAGAGATATAGAGAAAATTAAATTTTAATAAATAATCTGATCAAGAGCGACTCTTATTTTGAATTTTCTAGATTTTTTTAAGGTCTATACTGTAAAGTTTGAGCCCAATCTGAGGTGGCTAAGTGGTGCAAAACATGGCTAAAAGTTTAGAAAAATTGGATTTTTTCATTTTTTTTTTAGGATACTCCTGAATAGAATTTTTACCATCCCTGAATGGAAAAAAAGTATGTTTACGATCTTCTATAGTTTTTAACTTTCCAAAAGTTAAGCAATTCCAAGCGTGGCGAAAGCCCCGGGATTGGTGACCCCGAGCAATCAGCTTGTGGAACGTCCTATCGGTAGCCATCGGTATAATGTAATTTAGAAATATTTTAAATAAAGTCATACCTGGCCTCTGTAGCCGAAAAAAAAAAAAAAAAAAATAATTCATTGATAACGAAATTATGAGCAAAATAGTTTTCTTAGTCATCAGGATTCAGAGCTATCCCTCCATATACCCAAGAAAGCTCTAAATTCTTGGCTCAAAACACCATCTTTATCATAAAATTTTCTTATATTTGCTTTTTAACAAAATTGACTTTGATAACTAGGGCCTATTTTGTTCATAATTTCTTTAAAATGATTTTTAGAAAGTGAAAGAACTATAGAATATCGTAAATATATGTTTTTTGCATTCAGTGATGGTAAAAGATTCTACCTATTAGGGGTGTCCAAAGTTTAAAAAATCTGGTGTGACTGGCGCACAGCACACAACTTTCTCTTACCTTCGGTAATCGAAAGTTGTGTACTGTGCTTGTCACACCAGATTTTTTGTGTCGACATGTATTTAGTTCCCGGCAGTAGGGAATATTTGAATTCAGATGTCAAAATTATAAACATAGGAAAATATTTATATTTTGTAACCATGGCAACCATTTCTCCTATCTTCTCTATGAAGTACAAGAGTAAAGTGGTCTTCAAACAATTTTGAGGGCAAAACGAGAATATACATTTTGAAAGAGCATCTAAAAAATAATTGATTTTTGAATTTTAATCAAAATCGTTAGAGCGAATTTTGAGAAAATCGAAAAAAACTGAAAAAGTACATCAGTAAAGTACTAGTACTCTTTGGCCGATTTTGATTAAAAGCTTATTTTCACGCTCCCGGGAGGTGTTTAACTTAAATATAAAATTTCAACCTCCTAGCTCAATTCCTTCATGCTTAAAATTGAACACACACACACACAACAGACACACAGACAGACAGACCATGTCGCGAAAACCACTTTTTTGGATACAGGGGACCTCAAAACGTAAAGATCCATCAAAATCTCGACATCGAATTTTTTTGACATGAATACAATACTTTCTCTCTCATATATTAACATATATATAGAGGTAAGAGAAAGTAAAAACTGAAAAAATTCGATTTTTCTAAAATTTTAGCCGTTTTACAGTGGAACTTCGCTTAACGAGCATAATTCGTTCCAGAATCATAATCGTAAAAGCGAAACACTCGTTATGCGAAACACTAACATTCTCCCCTTAGAGCTGTCCCCTCATGACACAGACTGATGTAACATGAGCACAATCCGGGACTTTCTCTCTCCTCTCCACTCATTATGCGAAACGTCACTCGTTAAGCAAGTCATATTTTTACAATTTTTTTTGCTCGTTATGCAAATTGCTTGTTATGAAAGGGCACCCTAAGCGAGGTTCTAATGTATTTCTTTTTAAGGGGTAAAGCCAGAAAATTCAAAATAAGAGTCGCTCTAGAGCTCATTTTCTATTAAAATTTAATTTTTCTCTAAATCTCTAAAACTAAATTTGATGGAGAAAAACTTATGGTATTTTTGGAATTAGGGTATCCTATATAAAAACCCAGGAATTGCTTAGAACTCCCCGGTAAATTACACATTAGACAATAGAAGAGGGTTTTAGTCGGTAAGAGTCCTGTACTACTCGACAAAATTTTTCATTGAGTGTAATTATATGGGGAATTTCTCAATTGAAAAAAATCTTGCCTTAATTATAATTCTATCAAAAATTTTGTTTAATCCTTTAGTTTTTTAATATTAAAATAGCAAAGTGAAGGGGGGAGGGGGCATAAAACATCGAACATGTCATATAGCGACTAAGGGGCGTCGGGTTTAGCCTCTAGTAAATTAATATATATAGGATGAAAAGAATGTGAATTGTACAGTTGGCAAATTGATTAAATTTAGTTGGCATTTTTGGCCTTCTCCCCCCCTGAAAAAATCTCTTCGCTACGCCCCTGAGTATACTAAACCATGTCTGAGAATGCTGTAATGTGGCTCATTTGTTTCCAAATTTAATGTATAATAATACAAAATTATGAGATTGAAGATATCTCTTACCATTCAAAAAATATAGGCGAAAATTGAAAGAAACTCTTCAAACAAACAAACAAAAAATAAAAATTTCTTCCATTTTTAGAAAAAGTTTAAAGAACTTAAATAGAGGCTTATCAGGTCCAAACTGGGCTCGTTTTAAAGGAAATTTAATGTAGATTATAAAAAGTAAATCATATCTAAGACATTGATAATCGTTTAAAAAATATGGCCATGAATATGAAAAAAATTAATAAAAAAAAATTTTGTATCACACGCCAAAAGTTGCACAGCCGCTAAACAATGCCTTAGAATAGTGCAAAGGGTCTCATTCTTTTCCAAATTTAATGTAGAAAAATACAAAATTATGAGATTGAAGATATCTCTTATCATTCAAAAAATATAGCCAAAAATGTAAAAAAATAATCGGCTAAAAATGAGTTTTTTGTAATTTAAAAAAAGGGGGGTATAACTTTTTCATGATTTTGGATTTTTCTAGTCGTCAGCAGATGGTACTGAATCAAATAAAAAAAACCGCAATTGTCTAGCTTGTCTAAAGACACAGATGTTTAAAAACCATCTCAAAAAATGAAAATTTTCATGTTATTTTTTTTCACACTTGAAAATTAAATAGAAGGGGTTGATGAAAAAAAATGAAATTTACCTGTCTAAAAGTATAAGATGAGAGGATCATTTCGCAAAAAGAATTATTGAAATCGGACTATAAATACTGAAGCAAAAAAATAATGAAAATGAACTGAAGCCGCGGCAAAATCATCAAAAATGAGGTTCTTTTTGCACGAATTATTTATATGTGTAAACAAACCTCAAAAATAGTTAAAAGAGGTTTGTCATTTTCAAAATTTAATTCAGATTATTGACTAATTCAGATATTGAAGACATCTTTAACCGTTTAGAAGATATGAGTGAAAAAATGAAAAAATATCGTGAAATTTTTGAAAAACATCGAAAAAAATGAGTTTTTCCCCTCTTAAAAAAAAAGTGGTACAACTTTTTAAGATTTTGGATTTTTCTATTTGGTTTTAAAGGATTCTGAATCGAATGCAAAAAACCCCATATCTCTAGGTGGTCTAGAAGTACCTTAATCAAAAAACGTCTTTTCAGCTTTATTATAATATAGATTTAAATATGTAGCTTATAATAAAAATTACAAGCCTTTTAATTAATATACTAATTAAATTAATTTTCCTTTGTTCCAGGATCCTCCGTATATCTTCAGCGGCCAAGTCGACGAGGGTCATCAGAAATGAATAAACACATACATGTGAGTTGAAGAAAATAATTTAAAAAATACTATTTCATATCCAAATAGAGTTTTTTCTTTTTATTAAATGGCCTCGGCCTAATGGTCAGCTTAAATTACAACCTAGTAAAAAATTTAAATATTCTATTTGCAAATGTTATTAATAAGATCAAGAATGAAAAGACATTTATAATACATGTTATCTATAATATAAAGAGAGATCTTTTCCATTGCATTAAAAAATAATATCTTCAAAATTTAAACTCATTTGCAAAATAGGAACACGTGGCCCATCCATCGCCTTTGAAGTTTGAGAATTTTCAAAATTTTCTTAAAACTAAACATTCCCTTTGATTTCCTCCACAAGGGACTTAATTAATTTTACATTCCAATTAAACTAGAAATTTATTATTTAGAATCTTTTATTGATAAAAATTATCTTAAAGAATTCATTAAAGTACTAAAAAAAAAAAGAAAGATTTTTAATAACCCTATTCAATCTTCAATAATTATGTTTAAAGCCACTGAATGTTTAAATTCATTCTCGTTCTTGGGCCAGAACACAGTGGTAAGATCCCCCTCTTATGCTAGGGAGGGGTTTAAATAATATCCCGTGGGCTAATTAGTATAGAATAATGGCATGCGCCTTGAATTCTAATTCTAAAGAGAGATAGATTAAATTGTATCATCTATCAAAGTTCCTCAGCATAAATCTGTTCATATTTTTTATTTCTCTATTATTTGACATCAACGTTTATATAAAATTATATTTAACAAATGTGTGAGAATGTTTAGTAAATCCGAATTGAGGTATTGAATATTAATATCTTATTTAATGATAGATCTCGAAAATTATTTAAATAAAATGAAAACAGGGTGTCGGAGTTATCAAAAGAAATTTCAATTACTCGATTTTCTGTTTTATAGAATTTAACTGTTTAAAGATATTGCATCCTCCTTAGCTATTTATTCAACAAGGGATGATTTTAAGGGTGTATGGCCTTTTTAAGTCTTTTTAAAAATAATTTATATTAATATTT
>JAKCPI010018920.1:0-10490 GCA_023213315.1 Euborellia annulipes | reverse complement strand
GGGAGGTCGCCACCTGTGGGTCACCGATTTTTTTCAAACTCATAGGATTTGAAGATTAGTATCTGGACATCAATTTCCTAAAGCAGTACGATGCGCTTCTCAAGAACACTCAAGAAAATCCACTTTGAAGACTATCAAGATTTCCGAGCTCTATAAGTTTGAATAATTTTGTTTATATGTAAACAGTGTCTGGTAGCCGTGAGAGTAAGCGCAACAATCTAGTAAACAAGGAGTCGCTAGTTCGATGCTTGTTGGGGACATTTTTTTTATTTCAACTCACTCATATTAAAATTTATAAAATTGAAATTAAATTAACAAATATTTTTCAATATAAATTAACATCTTTATTTTTACCACTCGTTACACACTGAAAATACGAATATTATATTATAAATATAAATTTAAAATATTTTGTTAATTTAATTTCAATTTTATAAATGTTAATATGAGAGATACTGTATATACGGATAGAGAGTTGAAATAAAAAAAATGTCCCCAACAAGCATCGAACTAGCGACTCACTACTACTAGATTGTTGCGCTACTCACGGCTACCAGACACTGTTTACATATAAACAAAATTATTCAAACTTATAGACTCGGAAATCTTGATAGTCTTCAAAGTGGATTTTCTTGAGTGTTCTTGAGAAGCGCATCGTACTGCTTTAGGAAATTGATGTCCAGATACTAATCTTCAAATCCTATGAGTTTGAAAAAAATCGGTGACCCACATGTCACGACTTCCCCTTGTAAGCATAAAGAAAGATTTTTCAATCTTTCTCTCTTGTCTCTCCGAAAATAAATGTGTAATAAATCTGACATTATTTCCTAAACACAAGAATTTCAATCTACTTAAAAATATTTAGCTAATTTTAAAACAACCTTCATTCTATTTTTAATTAATATGTTTATTTAAAACAAAAGCCAAGGCATTGAGATTTTTTTATTATTTTAAAAATAATATTTAATAAAATTTAACAGTACTCTCTAAAAACGAATTAGTCAAAAACCACTAATTTATAGTCAATAGTCACTTTTTTAAGATGTGCAAAGTAGACCACCCGTAAACAGTGGATATCCACTTTTTCAATTAGTATAAATATAATTACTTTTTAAATTAGTGAATTTTCTATTTAACCACTAATGAAAAAGTGCATTTTCACAAATGAAAAAGTGCCTATTCACAAATGAAAAAGTGCATTTTCACAAATGAAAAAGTGCATTTTCACAAATGAAAAAGTGCATTTTCACAAATGAAAAAGTGCATTTTCACAAATGAAAAAGTGCCTATTCACAAATGAAAAAGTGCATTTTCACAAATGAAAAAGTGCCTATTCACAAATGAAAAAGTGCATTTTCACAAATGAAAAAGTGCATTTTCACAAATGAAAAAGTGCATTTTCACAAATGAAAAAGTGCATTTTCGCAAATGAAAAAGTGCCTATTCACAAATGAAAAAGTGCATTTTCACAAATGAAAAAGTGCCTATTCACAAATGAAAAAGTGCCTTATTCACAAATGAAAAAGTGCATTTTCACTGATAAAAAAGCTAAAGTTCTACTAATAATTAAGTCTAATTATAGCTAAGGAAAAAGTGAAAATTTTACAAATAAATTATGAACTTTTTCTTTATTTTTGAATAGTTTTTGAAATATAAAGTATTAAAACTAAATATAAAGTATTAAAACTAAACTAAAAAAAATAATTTTACATAGAATTTTAATTAGAATAAATAATTATATATATATCATGTGTTGGTCCATGAAGTCAAGGGCGGTCCTAGCCTTACATTTTGGGGGGGTCACTGTTTTTTTTTTTTTTTTTTTTTTATAGTATAAATAAATGGGCCTGGACCCCAATAAATATATACTAATCAAATATGAGTATCGTTTAAGTCTTAAATGGCGTAAGTTGCCGAAAAGATTGTGTGAATGGGAGAGTGAGTGGGAAAAAAGTGTGTTAAAAAAAAACGATTTTCACGACCCCCTTGACCCCCCCTCTGGGACCGCCCTTGCATGAAGTAATTATGAAAAACATATAACCAAGTAGTTATTAATTTAAATAAGCGAAAAATGTAGGCACCGCCGGGAGTCGCACCATGTATCTGTCGATTTACGCTCAACATGCCCTACTACTGGACCACAGTACCGCACTCGCTTATTTAAATTATGATAGATCGCTAATTTCAGTCTACTAGAGAAACGCCGCTCAAATCAAGCGTTCTGATTTCTCAGTTACTGAAGCGAGTGCGGTACTGTGGTCCAGTAGTAGGGCATGTTGAGCGTAAATCGACAGATACATGGTGCGACTCCCGGCGGTGCCTACATTTTTCGCTTATTTAAATTAATAACTACTTGGTTATATGTTTTTCAATATTAATTAGAGTTCGTATCAACATCATCGGATTCAAGATCTTGAAGAATAAAATTAGTAATGTTAACATGAACTGAAGATACAATGCTGTATGGTTTTACGTTCATTTCATACAAATAAAAATCTAAAAAGTTATAAAAATTCCGAAGACTATCGGGGTACTCAAGATCAAAAACATAAAGCATTTTATATAGTAAATCGAAACTTGTCAAACTGTTCCCTTTGTCGGGTACATTTAAAAACCACCCATCGCCATTGATGAAAGTACTTTCAGTCGATGACTGGCTAGCAGCAGTGATTAAATAAGGCTGAACACTTTTTTTATTACTAGTGCGTACTTCCTTCACAAATTGATCAAGATTGGTGCCGTTCTAGAAATAGAATGAAAAGATTTATAGAAATTTAATTTTAATATATATACGGTTAATTAATTTTATAACAAAAAAAGATACATACAGGTGCAATTTTCAGTAGCTCTTTATTGGGAAAATTATTTAATAAAGGCTGATTTTCTTCATGTTCTTCCTCAGCAAATCTTTTTTCCCCTTTTCCCTTTCCTTTCCTTTTGGAAAATTTGACGGAGTTACAAGCTGGGAGAAGTTCCACAAGTAAAAGCAGAGCCCGAAAATCATCTACAATTATAATAAAATTTAACGAAAAGAAAGAATATTGTAATTATTGGAGAACAATATTGATAAAAATTAAATACGTGTCACGTCCAAGTAAAATGAATACTTTTAAAAAATAAATTAATAATAATACTAATATAAAAATAGTATGAACTGTATGGTACAGAAAGACATGTAAAATGATTCTTACCATTTATGATATCTTGTGATATCAAGTATAATGCTCGTCGATATTTTTTAGCATATGCTAAAATTCTGTTTGTGTAAGTGGTAGGAAATTTTGATAAGAATTTATTTGCTGCTTCTGGGAATAAAGATTCAAATTCCAAATCAATCTAAAAAAAATTAATAATACTATAATTACTCTGCTCAAATTAAAAAAAAATTATGTTTAGTTAAAATAATTTTCTTCAATCGAGAGTTTTAAACAAAAACATTGATTCAAGAAAATTTTATCAAATTTATTCCGAACAATTTCAATATTCTGAAACATATTTTTGATTGAGTTAATCGCTTTTTAAGTTTCTATGTTATTTATAAATAATATAGAAACTTATTTGCTTATAAGCAAAAAAAGCCCCCGGGTGTGACGTAGTAGGTAGCGTGCCTACCTCCTATACCAAACGTCCCGGGTTCGGATCCAGGCAGTCCGATGATTTTATTTAAGCCATTTGGATACCAAATGGCTTAAATAAAAATGCCTCAACCCACAATAGATAATATATATTACAACGGTTATCGTCTAAAGTCTTAAATGGCCTAAGTTGCCGAAAAGACTGTGTGAATGTGTGTGCGAGTGTGAGTGTGAATGAGAAAAAAGTGTGAATGTTTTTTAATTAAAAAAAAAAAAAGCAAATAAACTTACCATTTCACCGTTATAGTCCTGTAGTCTAGGATACATTTTGAAAATGTCATCTATACAAGGTTTAGAAGTATTTATCCAATGACGCCTGTAGTTTCTTGTATCGTTTAGCCACGATATAATCTGCTTTTTATTTTTATCATTCGGAATGCTAAGTTTCATTGATGAAATCTAAAAAATAAAAAAGTATAGATACATGCATGTTAATAAACAAGATTTTATATTCTAAGTAAATATTATTAAGCTGACAGACCATTTCCAATATTTCTTTCTCTGCATACTGATTTTCAGAAGTGTTTGCGACATCTTTATTTTTATTATCGACAATGCTAGTTTTTTTAATAATTTTATATTTCTTCTTTGATGGGCTAATAGACTTTCGCGTTTGTGTTAAGCGGTTTTCTATAAATCCCCGATTATTAGCTGAGTTTTCATTGTAAAAGTGTTCCTAAAAATTAAATCATTATATAGTTACAACCACCAATAGAATATGCTACTATATATATATATATATATATATTTTACAGTAGAACCTCGATAAGTTAAAGTTCAAGGAAAACGGTTAGAAATTTGAGTTATCGAGTTTTTTTACTTATCGAGAGTTGAAGTTAAAGAGGTTATTGAATATAATTTTTAACGTACCGAGGTTTATTGACATTGAGCACGTGAGTGAAAAAGGAATTTCGTTTGATCTATTTGTTTATTTAGAATAGTTTAGTTAAATATAAATTAAATTAATAGATTTATTTATTTACAAAAAAATCAGTAATTTTTTTCTGCCTCATGTATTTTTGATTTTCTGCATCAACTATTTTTTCGATGATATGTAAAGAAATACTTTAAGTTATAGAGGTCACCAAAATATTATTTTAAGTTATCGAGGGCTATGCTCAAAATATTTGTTTAAGTTACAGAGGTTTTGTTCTTTAAGTAATAGAGGTTTTACGCTGTCAAGGGAAGGGAATTGAAAAAATTTTTAAGTTACGGAGGTTTTGAACTTAGCGAGGTTTAACTTATCGAGGTTCTACTGTATAAGCACTTACATATCCAAGATCTCTTTTGGTATCTTTCAGTAAAGGAAATTCGGTGACTATTGCCTTAGCAAGAGCTACCTTTGATGCATTGGGCGGATAGCTGAAATTTATATATAATTAATATTAATCAAATAAAAATATAATTTGCAACCAAAATAAACCATACGACTTACTAATTATGACATTTAATCAATTCAGCAACCATAATTCGTACTAACGCTCTCCGATTTTCTTCACTCCATGAACTTCTAGTAGAATTCAATATCCCTGGTCCTTGAGGATGTACAAGTAAAGTAGCCTTAACAGTATCATATCTCTATGTTGACAAATATTAAATATAAGTAACAGAGTAATAAATTGATTTAAAAATACTAATTTCTCAAATGAAAGAAACTTACTGAGAAGATTTGCGGTGATTTTGTAAACACGTTTGAAAATACATTGGTTGATGTTGATAGTTGATCGTTATGAGATGAAGTACTTGGGACACCTAGAGGATGGCCTTGAATAAAAGTAGGAATTTTTTCACTGCAATTTACATCGGGAATTGTTAAAATTGGATCATCTTGTATAACAAAAGATGAATCAAAAATGGTTTTAGGATTTATCGACTCTATATATTTTAGTATACGTTTCCTCGGTCCCATTTTAAGATTTAATTCCATGAGATCTTTTTCATTTAAATCTAAAAAAACTGCCCCATCAATTAGCTGATCTGCAAAAAAAAAAAAAAAAAAATTATTAATAAAATTTTTTTTTTAATAGAACTAATCTAAAAAAACTGTTGAGTGTACATTGGATACGATGAGTTATAGTAGTACATGTCGAAGGCTTATATATAAATCACTCGAATCTGATGGTGTCCAACTACAAAATGGTTTAAAATAGGGTAGATCTTGTATATTAATGAATCGGCTAGGGAGGCTATCATTATCGCTGAGCTTGATGTGGTATGCGTTTAAATTTGCTTCAAATTCGATTGTGGTACAAGCTGAAGTAAATATGTGCGCATCAGTATCTCTTAGTATGATGATCTCTTGAATAATACCAAATAAAGGCAATCTGTCTTCTTGAATGGATGAAGTTTCTAAGCAAACGTATAAGCCAACTCGAAACTCGACCCCATTAACCTTCACAGAGTTACAATAGAATACTTCATCTGTACCAATGTAGTCCAAAGCAAAGAGAGCTTCAGAGCTTAATGTATTTTGAACAGCAATGGTTTTCTTACCAGTTGTCACTAATCTGTTAATTTTGACATCCTTTGTGCCCCACTTAGCACTCTGTTCACATTGACATAATCTTATTAATGTTTTTGGTAAGTTTTTAAAATTATGGACGTTTTGGGCTCGTAGTCTAATGTTTCCATGCTTTGCTTCATATCTCATGCACCAATAATTGATTAATGGTCCCATCCATTTTATACACTCGACATAATGTTCAAGATGATGAAACTTATTGATAGGTTTGATATTAGGAAATAAGACTCGGAAATTAGTGTGAAAAGCAGAGATGAGATTTCCTAAGATTGTCAAGTAACAGTTATTAATTCTTGGTGCAAACACAATTTCCATTATCTTCAATAAAGTTAAGACAAGTGCTAAATGTTGATCTCCAGGTGGGATTTTGTCTGCAACTAAAAACGGAAAAGCCCGAGTAAGACACCAAATCTGCATGGCTTTTTGACTCAAAGTGTGTTCATTCCTACGAAGAATTCCATCTGTAAAATTTGCCGAAGGTTTATTTGTTATTTCAACAAATCCATATTGGAAAGACATAATTTTACCATTGAAATAGGTACAATTAAATTTTTTTTTAGTTAAAATGTATTCATTTAATACCAACTTCAATACCATCGGGCAAATGCCACATAAAAGATCATGCATTATATCAAAGACTTTATTGTTGGTAATATGAAAGTATTTAGACTCATGTAAATAGCATTCTCCTCGAAGACCTGTTCCAGTTTTTGGTCCAGTTGAAAAGTTATTTTGTTTCAGGATTGCTAATTGTTGATCATAATGTTCTCTTGTCCTTTTCTGAATTGGTCGGACAGTGCCATTATGTAAGTCATGTCTGCTATACATGCACATTCGACAGAAATAATTTGACGATGGCGCTAGAAAATTAAAAACATCATGGACAGCAAGACTGTCTCCGCAGAATGCAGCAATAGAAGCCCGGAGCACACAACTGTTTCTTGGTGTTTCAATTAATATTCCTGTGTCACTTTCCAGTAGCCGCAATTCTTCCAAAAACGGAGCAAGTACTTTTTGAAAACCATATTTTTTCACATCTACATCGTTACACATAGCTAGGACATGGATAGAAGTCAATTCTGAATTGATTTGAGGTGGCAAGTTCTGAATTGAATAGTAAAACAGGCCTAATTTGTGTATTCCAGTTTTTGACCCGAGAGGATTAGTAGTTTCCAATTCATCATAGTATAGTTGCAGTCTTAAAGCATGCGGAAATCGAGAAAAAAATGGATGATTTTTTACAAAATCTCCATCCAAAAAAGAAGCCAAAATACCATCCGGCGATTTTTCTTCACATTCAACAGATTTTTGAATTTCCGGACTTGATAAAATTAGACTCAAAGTAGGAATTACTGGGACATACTGAAATGTTTCTAAAACCTGTTTAGGCATATAAACTTCACTATTTCTATCCAATGCATTGTCCATTCTATAACCAAGAGGGACTTCAATCGGCTCCACGTAGTGACTAAATGATTTTAATGACTCAATTTGTCCATATAAAGACTTAAGTCCATCAAAACCACTTTCAAAATGAAATTTACTCAGGACATTCTTAGCTCCATCATCATTTAATCCTCTTGTGTTGAAGAATTGTTCCACATTATGTTTTAAATGTTCTCCAACATGGAGTAGAAGCTGTTCACACTCTTCTAAGATATCACACAATAAAGTTGATGTAATAGAAGGTTTGCAGTTAAATCTTGCAATCATACGAACTACGTATTTACGTAGGTCAAAATTACTGTCCGCATAATTGTTATTCTCAATAAGTGGTTCTTCAACATGTTGATATTGGTCATTCATCTCATCAATTATTTGAGGCTGAACTTCATTGTCATTAGCTTCATTATTTTCAGGACCTTCATTCTCATTGATATTATTATCGTTGTTGTTGTTATTATTTAAATGACATTTTCTTATATGCTTCCGTAAGGTATAAAAATAACAGAACCGACGTTGGCAGCCATCCTGATGACACCGAAAACCAAAATCACTTATTTTATGTTTGAGTGATAGTCCATGGACGTTAACCAGATGATGGCTTAAGCCATTTAATGCTCCAGGAACTCTTCGATAGCACAAAAAACAAGTCAATTCCTGCATTTTGATATAAACGTGGACTTTATCCGATAAATCAATATTTTTACTGTTTTTTTTATGTTTTATTTACTATTATTTTTCTTCGCATTCATAATGATCAATATTTCATATTCGGATGATTATTCAGATGACAAAAATTAACAAAATATTGACAGAATATACCTCGGAAAATTTGGAGAATTTCTTCGTCTAGTATTATATTATTATTTCTTAAGTGCTCGACAAGCTCTTCAACAGTCAAAGAGGCAATTTCCATTTTTTAGTTTGGGCAAACCATGAAATCTACAAATAGAAAACATTAATTAGAGTAAAAACATTCACAAAATTAATAACATAGAACTTATTATCATAGAAAAATTATCAGACATCTGAATTTTTTACAAATTTTTTAAGTTAATTTGTAGTGAAAAAATTTTTTTTCATATCGAAATTAAGAAATAAAACAGATGCAATTTTTAAAAATAAAAAATTTTATTTTAGTACTAATTTTTTTAAATCAAAACTAAAATTCGTCAAGGTTCTATTCAGTATCATTTAATATTTCTTATTAACTTCTTATTAAAAAAATAATGACCAAAAATTAAGGTTAGAAACGTTTAAGATAGCCTATATGAATAATTGCCATAAGCATGATTTCCAATACAATTTTCTTAAATAAATAATTAGAGTGAAATACTTACTTATCTTGTAAATGAATTAAACGTAAATTATTATAGAAAATAAAAAAATCGTTCCTAAAAAAAAAAAAATTCGAATAAATTGACACATGTTAGCTGATTTTATTATAATAATGAAAATAAAATGGTTGTTCAAAACAATGCTGAAACTATTGAATTTTGTTTATTAATATTGAATTATACTTACTCCAATTAATAAAATCCTTTTTTGTTATCTTTAATAATGTTAAATATGATTGGATAATGTCTCTTATGGAACCAAGTTCGCTAACGTGTATAGGTATGTTTTCCGCTTGAGAGCGCCACCGTATCACACTAATTCGGCGGTGAAAATTGAATGATATACTTTTTGAATTGGTAAAAAATAATTAATCTAAAAGTACGCCAATAAACTTACTAAATATATAGTAGATTCTACTCAAAATTACTAAATTTGAAGTCATTTTCTTACTTACTACTTGAAATAGCAAAAATTCTACTAATTCGTATTAAGAGAGTAGGCCTATGTATTGTAAAAACAATTGCTAATTAAGACAAAATCACGTTTTTTGCAAAACGATCTCTTAAGCAGTCAATTTTCTTAGGAAATGTTATACACCTGGTCTTGAAAGCTTTTTTTATTTATTTGCCGAAAAAAGCTTTCCCTCAGAGCTCAATTGATTGCCACTGGCCAAAGCGTCTTGTGCAATGTCTGTCACGCTTGGGCGACGCTCTAGCTTAAGTCTGAGAGCACGCGAGGCAAAGTTCACAAACACTCGGCCATTGAACCAGTGTCCTACTGCGCAACAATACCTAGCTAGCAAAACTCAAATATAGGATAGGATTCACTTGCAGGAGTAGTACTAATATTGATAGGATTGTTTAAATGGCGCATTCTCTTCCACAATCAGATCTTTTCCTGAATAAGGGCCGATTGTTTCACTTCTAATCAACTAGCAACCTTATTCAAACCATCGATATAGAAAACAAACACACGCTTAACCTTTGAGTTAAAAAAAGATAATTAACTAGATAAAGTTTGGAATTTTTTCAACTAACCAGTCAATATATATCAGATATGTTTGTGCTTAAGATTGGACGAAAATTCACCCCCTGGAGTCGAACCAGGACCTCCAGGGCGCCGGCGCCCTAGGATAAGGATAGTCCACCCGCTGGGAAAGCGTGGAGGTCCTGGTTCGACTCCAGGGGGTGCAATTTTGCCTAATCTTAAGCACAAACATATCTCGCAAATTTGCAATCTTAAAAAAAAAGATAAGTTTTTTCATATATAATTAGCTATCTGAGGTATAAGTAACGTTTTGTGATGTTACATAATAATGGCATAATTTTTAAAAAATTATTAAAAATTAAAATACCATATACCTGTGGCTCGGCTTGAGCTTTTGATACCAAAGGTCAAAGGTTCGCATCCCGTCACATGTCTCATGCGACAAAAATTTATTTCAATTGGAATGGTAGCCAATTAAATTGAAATAAATAGAGTCAGTGTATAAAAGGCCATCTATGCCGAAAAAGACCTTAAATGAAATAAAAAAAAATTATTTAAAGCTAATT
>JAKCPI010018918.1:0-13625 GCA_023213315.1 Euborellia annulipes | reverse complement strand
GAGAAAATAAAAATGAGTGCGGGAATTTATATAATTATATTCAATCTTAAATCAGACGGATCATTATTATACATCTATCATTATGAATAAATGTATGTTTAGGGATGTATACAAAAAGGTTCAAGATCAAGGCTTATTAAGTGAAAGGTTTATTTTTTTTAAATTTATTTTTATAAATATAATCTTAAGAGTTTTTTGTTTCCTTCCTCTCTGAATATTTAGATAAGATTTCTTAATCGGCACTTATGAAATTATTAAATAGGACTTTATCACTGTTATTCAAGGTCATTTTAAGATCATTTTAAAATGTAGGGCTATTTTAAGCTTTAGAGCTCAATATTATTTGCTAATTAAAATGAGTATTAGTTTAATATTTCAATAAAAATATAAATTTTTTTTTATCTATAAAATCTTATCTCATAGCATATAGCAATTTTCTATCTTATTAATTTGAGTTTAGAATTTCATAATTAATATACTAGTAATTAAATGAAATTTAAGATTTTTTTTAATGTTAATTTTAAAATAATTAAAATTTGGACTGTATAATAAAAGGTGTTTTTTTTTTTCGAAAATAAAACAAGAATTTAATTAAAAAAATGTTGATATATGTATATTTAATTACGATATACCGTATTAAAGAATGTTTTTATTAAATATATTATTTTTACTGGTGGCTGTTGGCCATCCCTCCAGTTTTTATAAAAGTTATAGGTATGGTATAAATAACATTGATAACAAACTTAAATATTTTTAGTCTAATTGATATTTATTCAAAAAAATAATCTTGTTTGGATCATTTATTTATTTTTTTTTAAGGTCAAATGAGATTCGTATAGCCTACTAAAAAGAAAAAGCTCGAACGAAAAAAGGTGCCCCAGTAGAGCATTACCCCCCCCTCTTCGCCCTCAAAGGCTAATTACGCTGCTGCTCTATAATCATTATTTGAAATATTTATTTATTTTACCATAAATTTCTGTTGGTTAAGAAGATTTAGAATTACCTTATGATGAAATAATTTCAATAGGATTTTACCTGTAGCAAAAAGAAAACGTGTTATTAAAAAGAACTATTTTTTTTTTTTAATTCAATTTTTTATTATAAATAAATTTTAATACTTGGCTTTCCGCCTGGGCATAATATTGTTAAGTGATGATTGTCTTAACATAAGGTAGCTATTAAAAAATATTTTATGGAATGAAATTTTTAATATGCAAGAGATGATGATGGTGTTGTTTGACGAGGGATATGAATTGAGATCTTCAAATAAACCTAAACTTCTATTAAGTCCAGTAAAATAATTCAAATGTGGATTTTATAGCTGGATAATCGTTGATAGGTAAATAAAAGAAGAGCAGCTAAAATTATTTCATTTATTGACCCACTAGGCTGACGTTTCGGTCTTGGTCAAGACCATCCTCAGAGCTTGCTTGAGAAATAATTTTAGCTGCTCTTCTTTTATTTACCTATCTAAAATAATTCAATTTCAATGGAAATCGATCAAACAATATGGGCTTATAGCCACTTTAAGTAAACCTTAATGGGTAGCCATCCACGTTAATACCCCTAAAGGATTCAATGATTAAAAATAATTTAAAATTTTAATTTTTACAATATAGCTAACTTAACAAAATGAATAACATGAAAATGTATAAATAGTATGCTGAGTTTAATGTTAGAGAAGAGGAGTGACGCAATTTCTATTGGGTGCAGTCATGTCTGAGATGGCGATGAGTCACCCAGGTCACATTTTCCATTCAGGTGATCTTCAATTTTTTCGGATCTTTCAAATTTTTTAATTAATTAAATAGGCAAACAAATTTTATGACGTTAGAAACAAATTTTATTCTTAATTTCACAAATTTAATAAAAATATTCTAGTCCACAACTTTTTGGCACATAGTCGCCTATGAATGTACATAAATTTTTTCGAGCACCTCGAAATTTTTTATCTGTTTTTAAGACTAACCGTTTCTGTCGGTAAATTTTTCACAATTTATCAGCAGAATAACTTTCTCATATTGTTTTTCAAGTGTTAAATGTTCTATATATTGGAAAATTTTATATTAATTTTTTATTTAATTACTTTAAATTATTTCTTTAATTTTTTTAAAGGGTTCAAAAAATCAATAATAGGGCTGGAAGTTAATGAGATTAAATTATACTATATAGTACTCTTTTGGTTTATTAGAGCATTGAAATTAAATGTGAAGTGGATAAAAAAAGAGCAAAAAGACATGTAGTGAGGTAATTTGGCAAAGGGTAGGCAGAAAATTTTGGATGCTTGCCATCTTTTTCTTCTCTGATCAAATAAATGGGTTTGTGTACCATATACACACGAAATCTCTCTATAATGAAATGAGTATACGCCCTAGGAAAAGGAGAGTAACTCAAGAGGTTTCTATAATCCTAGAGAAGTAATTTTTAGACAAGTAGATTGTATTTAAAGAATAATGGTTACAATTGCAAAATTAATTAAAAAAAAATTAATTAATATTTTATAATAAATTATTCTATATAGTTTATCAAGGTCTTTAGTAATTAACCCCTAGTAAATAAAACAATGCTAATTTTTTAATTATTGTATGTATTAACTGCATAGTTAAATAAATTAAGAAGAGAACTGTAAAATTAGAACTGTTCCTTTAGTGAAATAAACAAATGTGAGAGGAGTAAGGTAATTGTTTTGAAGGTGAGTCACCTTCGATGAAAAATGAATATGCTAATAAGACGATAAAAAACAGTAAATTTGTTTTGACTCTTTGTCAAAGTATTAGTAAATTAATAAATAATTTACATCAAGAAAATTTTCAGAACGATAACAAATTAATTTAATTGTGATAAAATGTGTTAATTAAAGTCTAGTTGTTTTTGAGTAAATTGTGAAGATAGAAAAATAATCATGGGCTTGGTCTCTAGAAACAGGTAGAAAAATATTAAATGGCCTAGTGGAAGCATCTTTTGATGTTCACAGTTTGGAGATTAAATTTTCTAGAAACAACTCTACTATAATAATAATAATAATTGTTGAGACGGTTGAGTAAATAAAATCCGGAGCTGATGATCAGGCAATTTATTTGGATTATGGTTATTGGAACCTGAAGAAGGAGTCTTTTGGGCTCCGAAACGTCGATTTATACGGAAGTAATCCAATAAATTGCCTGTTCATCAGCTCTGGATTTTATTTACTCAACCTTCTCGACAATACCCACCAGGCTGCCCCAGTAGCGTAGCCAGGGATTTCTGCTTGGGGGGGGGCCCAAAAGTTTTATGAACCCCCCCCCCTTCTCCAAGAAACTTAAATAAATAGGTTAGGCCTATACGTTGAAACCCCTAAATGCTCACAGTCGCCAAAAAGTGGTCTTGAGAAGATTTCAATGGCAAAATGAGAATATACATTTTAAAGAGCATTAAAAAAATAATTGATTTTTGAATTTTAAACAAAATTATTGAAGCGAATTTTGAGAAAATCGAAAAAAAACTGAAAAAGTGCATCAGTAACTAGCACGTTTGCTAGTACTCTTTGGCCGATTTTGTTTAATTCGTGACATGTCGCAGTGGGGTATCTAACTAAAATATAAAATTTCAATCTCAAAGCTCTTTTCGTTCTTGAGATATTTTGTTAACAGACACAGACACAGATCATGTTGCGAAAACCACTTTTTTGGAATCAGGGGACCTCAAAACGTGTATATCCATCAAAATCTCGACATCGAATTTTTGACATGAATCCAATACCGTACTTTCTCTTGGTCTTATTTTATTCTATTGCGAGTTTAAGATAAATAACTTATGATCGTGAAATTATTATTAGGATTTCCCATCTCATTATGAATGAATTAATATTATCATGTTAAATGTGTTGAAAAAAAAGAAAATCTCCAACTAGAAAAAAAGAGCTATTATCAACGTATTAATATTTTGATTTTTTTTTAGGGAAGTTTTTCTAAGGACTTGTTTTCATGATTTTTAGAAATGCAAATCCGAAACTAGATGTTTATTTTAAGTGATGTTTGTTCAAATAACATTGTCGGTTCTCCATTCAAATTTAGAAAAAAATACAACAAAAGGGAATAAATTCACTCAATGTTTATTTTGAGAGAAAATAAAAAAAAAAAAGAATGCAATGAATAGAGATTGAATAAAAAATGGATTATAATTTATCTAGTCTATATATTTGATTAATATATGCAAAAAGTGGTTTTATTAAAATATTTTTATTTGGAAAGTTGACGGAGTCCCATTGTATGTTTGTCCTTGAGCTCACCTAAAGTGAGGCTCCCATCTGGTTGTAACTTTATATATTAAAGCATTCAATGAAAAAATTGATACGAGAAAAAATTAATTCATTCGTTTTTACTTTCTCTTACCTATATGTAAACTTATATGTTAATATACATATATATACATAGAGAGAAAGTAGTTCATGTCAAAAATTCGATGTCGAGATTTTGATGGATATGCACGTTTTGAGGTGCAATGAATCCAAAAAAGTGGTTTCGCAACATGGTCTGTGCCCACGGGGCGTGGTGTAGAGGTTAGCGTGCTAACCTCATATACCAAACGTCGCGGGTTCGGACCCCAGGCAGTCCGATGATTTTATTTAAGCCATCTGGATACCAGATGGCTTAAATAAAAATGCCTGGACCCTAATATATAAAATTCATAAATAACGGTTATCGTAAATGTCTTATATGGCCTGAGCTGCCGAAAAGACAGTGTGAATGTGTGTGTGAGTGTGAGTGTGAATGAGAAAAAAAGTGTGAATGTTTTAAAAAAAAAAAAAAAAAAAAAAAAACATGGTCTGTCTGTCTGTGTGTGGGTGTGTGTGTTCAATTTTAAGCATGAAGGAATTGAGCTAGGAGGTTGACATTTTATATTTAAATTTTGTACCCTTCTTAACGCCATTGAGCTAGGCATCCAGAACGACATGCCTGGTCTCTGTGAGGTATAAATTAGGCATAGTGGGTGTGGGTTATGCCCTGGGATGTCTATCTCATTGGTGTTAAGAATTTTATGATAGCGACAATATACTGTATATACACTGAGGGTATATGTAGGCCTACCATGTATTAGCACGCAAACCATTTTGTTAGAAAATTTTTAGAATGAGTGTATTTAAGCTGAAAATTGATAATATTACGAATTTTTTCAAATTCTATATCTCACATACAGGTGAAGGAAAGTAAATATTAAATCAAGTTAACAAAATAATCCCAATAAAGGATTAAAATTTTATCCTGGTTTATAAAATACTTGTATAACTAAATAAGGTTTCCTTATCAAAATGCAAAAATTCTATTATTCTTAAGATGGAATTTATTTTTTCATAAGTTATTCATTCATTGAAAAGAAACAAAGATAAGTTGGGATCTATAAATACATAAGAGAAAGAATAAGATTATTTTATCTTGAATACTTAGAGAAAAGAGAGGGGAAAAAACAAGTGAATCATTTATTTCATCAGATCACAAACGTCAGCTGATTAAAAAAAGAAAGGTGTTAATAAAAATATCACTCCTTGGAGATGATTACTACTGTAAAGTGGGAGAGGGAAAAAAATGAGTTGTATAAGTATTTAAAGTCAAACTATCAGTCAAAGGGTAGTTTTTAATTTATTTGATTGTATTTATATATTGTATAAACAATTTTCTAATAAAAATATCATTAAATAATTCGGATAAATGATCAAATTACTCAATCAAATGAAACATGAATTGGTCAATCATCAAATGATTCGAAACTGTAGATTACATTAATATAACGAATTCACCCAGGATACATTAGGGTTTCCGGCGATTTCTACTCCCTCCAACACAACCTCCACAACTCATTACTAGTCCCAACTGATTGCTGTTAATTCTGATTGATTCCCCATGTCAGAATATATAATTTATGGTTAAAGTTAGGACATATTATTTGTCTTCTGTAATATATGACAGGTTCCATTTTCTTCGTTTAATCGCCCGATTTGGATTATAAATAATATTTTGAAAATAGTTTTGACATTATGAAGGAATAATTTTTTATGAATGGAAGAATTCATCTTCGTAAAATAAATTATCTTACGTTCGATCGTTAAATTAAGTTCAGAAAAAAAATCTGGAATGACTAATGGCACCTCACTATTACTACATATATTTATTTATTCTTTGACCGATTTTTTTGAAAAGTTTCATATCGCATGCTAAGGGATATTATCCTTACTTAAATATCAAATTTTACTTTGTACATATGTGCAGAAGGAGACAGACTGACAGTTCATTTTGCGCACTCAAAACGTGTAATTCTATCAAAATCTTGACATCGAATTTTTGGTGCAATCGCAAAACTTTCTAGATATTATGTACATAGATAAGAGAAAGTAAAAAGGGAACAAAAAATCTTAATTTTTCTTTGAATTAACTTTTACTAATTTAAAGAAAAAAGTTAAGATATTATAAGATGGTAGCAGATAAAAAGAGGAAATAAAGTATCGATTTATACAGTGAGTTAAAGAGCACAGATGCGTTTTCTATATGTGATTATTTCATTGTTTAAAAAAAAGTCTTTAATAGGCAAAAGAAATTTTATATAATTTCCATCATCCTTCTAAAAGTAACACTATTTCAATAATTAGGCCTAATTTTCAATCATTTCGTCAATAATTAATTAATATAGTATTTAATTTAGTGAATTGTCAATTTCCGATTTAAATTTTAATGACTATTAAATTTTATTAAATTTATAATATTAAATAAATAAATATTCTTCCATAATAATTATTCCATTTTAGTCTAAATATGAATTAATTTTCAACTTCAGACTAACAATATCATAAATTTGAATATATTAGAGGAATATATTCGTACTAGTTAATAGTGTAGGCGCTCTACTAGTATATGGAGTTTTGTAGTAATAATAATAATAGAAAACTTTGTAATAATAAACTTTGGGTTTGAATAATAGATAGCTATATATCCGTGATTTATGGCTGCGTTCCCAAATGTATCGTTGGAAATAAGGTGGCCAGACTTTGAAGTAAGTTATCAAAACTAGAAAAAATATTTTCCAAATAAATAAATTATAATTTCGAAAATTAATGAAGTTACTATGGGTGTATGAATACAAATGGTAACTTACATAGTTATGCATTTGACTACAATTAGAAATAATCTTTATTTAACAAAAAAAATAAATAAAATTTCAATTATTATAGAATAATAATTTTATCTAGAATTATTATTGGAATGTAATATTCCATATCGGATGTTGGCTAGGTTTCCCTCTCTCTCTCAGTTATGTTACATCCCTGATTATGAATCCTAAGGATCTCATGTCCTATCTAAGCGGTCCCTTCCTGTGCTTATCCACGGATATTCAACTCTCATGCCCTAATAAAGCCAGGGCAAGTCATAACTCCTTTTCACTTATTAATACATTTCCTCTATTCTAGTTAATTCGAACTGCGTATAAACATTTCAAATTAATCATATAACAAATATTTTTTTTAAGACAAAAGAGAACAAAATTAGTTCCTCTCTGAAATCTAAATACTTTTTATTTATTTAAATGTTGAAATATTGACTTATTTTATACCAAAGTGAAAAATACACTTTCATTTTAGAAAATATCTTCTTCTTTCTTCGTCTTATTATTCCCGCGTTGCGGAGTCGGCGGGGAGGGTTTTTTGCGACCACTTTCAGGGGCGGCTTTAGCGGGTAGGCAGGGTAGGCAACTGCCTACTCAATAATAATGCCGGTTTTGGCATAAGCTACAATAGAGTTTAATTTTAATAGTTATTTAATTAATATCCACTGTTTTAGTTAAAAAAATATCATCCTTTTCTGTGTAAGTAAACGATTTTATTTCTCAAAACAATAACTTTAATTAAAAATGTTAATACCCCGGAAAGTTGCCTACCCAATATTTTCATCCTAGAGCCGCCCCTGACCACTTTCGATTACCGAAGGTAAGAGAAAGTTGTGTGCTGTGCGACAGTCACACCAGATTTTATGTGTTATTTTTGCACAATAATTTTAATGATTTATCATATAATGTTTAATCAGGTCATTATAACAGGCTCCATAATTAGTTCAGGTAAGGATGATTATGATGATATAATTAAATGACTATAAAGAATTAAACAGAAGAATGCTTGTGATATGATGTTTGAAATAAATAACTTAGCGTGAGGTAAGCAGTTAGCAAAAGAACCATGACCCACTCCAGGGTCCCTGGATTCGAACCCAGGCCACTGACCTACATCAGACTAACTCAACACCTGGCCTCTCATTCCAATTCAGAGCACACACACTCTGTCTGGCTGCCTATTCACTTATTTATTAATTTACGTTTATATGTTAAAAAAGTAATTAGTTAGAAAAAAAATATCAAATGAAACAGTGCATGCTCATTCAATTGATGTTATTTCATTGTGTGATATTGGAACAGGTATTTAACTAAATAACAACTAATGGAATGCATTTACGTTCAATTAAGTCTTTTGAACGATTTTAAAAAATTAATTGAAATAACGTCATTAGTGCAGATAAAATTTTAAATTAGTTGCTGAAAATATTAAAGAAATTTTTTTAAAAGATAATGTAACATTAGCTTAATAGATATTTTTAAACAGAAGGGAAAAGGTAAATTTAATAAATTCAAAGGTATAGACCTACAGTAGATCAGTGGCGGATCCAGAGGAGTCTCTCGGGGGGGGTATTCTGGTGTGACTGGTCGCACAGCACACAATTTTTTTCTTATTTTCGGTAATTCAAAGTTGCATTCTGTACTTGTTTACCAGAATATATAAACAAATCAAATTTTTAGTATTAGTTTTTAAAATTTTATATTAAAAATACAATTTTTTTCCCAAAAAAAATATTTTTCTCAAATCTCGGGGGGGGGGCAATTACCCTCTTTACCCTCCCCCTTGTATCCGCCCTTGCAGTAGATTGACCGTATGAAGAAATATAATAATTTATATAGTAGGTAGACGATGAAATAAAACAAGACTTGTTTTCGGCCCGAATTATTTAATTTTCCTTTGACGACGTTTCGGGGATTAAACGTCACGCATCTTCAGGACAAAGGTGGTAAAAAATTCTTAGCACTGCCTCCTTCAGTTGTTAGGTAGGTTAGAATGTTAGTATATTATAAAATATAGAATGTTAGTATATTATAAAATATACTAACATTCTAGCCTACCTAACAAGTGAAGGAGTTAAGTTTTACCATTTTGTCCTGAAGATGGGTGACGTTTAGTCCCCGAAACGTCGACAAAGGAAAATTAAATAATTCGGGCTGAAAACATGTCTTGTTTTTTTATTTCATCTTCTTTCTGTATTACAGCCTCCCTCCACATTGTCTTTGATTATATAGTAGGTCTACATATCAATCATTTTCACTTGTTTTTATAGACTCACTACTAATACCTAATTTTTAAAAAAATTCAGCCTCACTTTTTTGGGACCTGAAAACGTATATTTTCATCTAAATCTCGACATCGAATTTGACATGAATGCAATATTTTTTCTCCATATATTTATATACATATAGGTAAGAGAAAGTAAAAATAATATTTTTTTTGACTCAGGGAGGTCTAAAATGTCCAGAATATCAAAATCTCGAGGTCTAATTTTTTGAAAATAAAGTAAAAACTAATATAGTTCTTATATTTTGTTATTTTGGCTTAAATTCTTTGATTATATCTAACATTAAATAAGATAATCCGAGGCTGTTGTACTATCTATTCTACTAATAACGTACTGTATATTAAATATAGCCAGCCTAACTAAGGGGGCTTTCCAAACATACACTATCCAAGCTTTACTTTAATCCTCTCTGACATGGTATTCTGATTGCCTGCCAGTCTATTGGATTACCCAGGGCCCTTATTGTGGAGGTCAATTGACAGAGATGCTGTGGAGGGGTATTCGAGGGACGAGGTGCCCACTGCCAATCAAGACACACATCATCATTGTCATATTAGTTGTCTTCTTGTTCTAAAGATATACTGTATATAAAGCTTGTTTAAATATTTGTCTTGTCTTTTATAATAAAAACCAGAATTATATTCAGAAGGAGTTTATATACTAGTATACTAACATCTGAGCAATTATTTAACTTAAAAAAATATATATTTTTTGTACCGTATATGGAATGTCGTTTGTATTTAATGTTTGTAGAGTGTAATCAGTGTTTAATATTATTTATTATACTTTTTTCTTTATCGGCATCCGGAGCCATTTACTCCGTCTTTATTTTAAATGGGGATTAAAAGTGAACCTATAACATCAAGCACAAGATATAATGTGAATATTATTACAGTAAATAACATATTAACGTTAGTGTTGTTTAATTATTACTATAATTAACGACCCGAAATCAAAGGTATTTTTTAAAGGCATTTTCGGCATCTGAAGCTATTTAGGCCCAATCCATATTTACCTAAATTAATTGGTAGTCATTATTCAATTAGAATTTATCAGTTGTAATGGTAGCGAACCATTAATAAGATTACTTTTTCATCTTGACAAGATAAGTTACATTAAAGGGTAATGGCAGTTGTAGTTTCAACAATATATGCAATGCATTTTATAAATTTTTTACAAAAATAGTATGCACATACAGTGGCGCCCACAAGTGGATTCGTCAAAAAAGCATTCATTGTTCTTAATGAATGAATTGAAGAAATCATCTTTTATTTTATATTCAAAACTAATTATAGTTATCAAAATTTTTGTAAAAATAACTTGATATAAACATATAGTGAAATAATTTTTTTTTAATATTTGAAAAGAAAGTATGAAATTTTTTTTCTCAATTTAAATTTTATATCCATGACACCACTTAAGCACATTTCTCCACTAGTATTGGTTCAATTAAACTAATCAATCTCTTGAAATGTCATTGTGTCAAACACATTAGAGTGAAAAAGAGAAAAAAGTCAACTGTCAGAGAGTTGTCAAAAGGATGGAGAAAAATATAAATTGCATGCCTAAGTTTTATTTTTTAGATGATTGAACTTAGTTTGGCAAGGGGTTTAGATTTTATTCAGATTAATCAATTTTTATTTCGTTTTCCTTTATTGAATTTATGGATAAAACGGAATGAATTATTTTATTGAGAGATTTTTTCAATCCTTCTATTCTATAATAATAAAAGATGATAAGGGGGTTTGATTAAGGTGTTTAATTATACTATTTTGATATTATTATATTATTTTGACAGATGAGTATAGCTAAAAGTGAGAGAAGGGAAAAGTAAGAAATTGCTTATAATTTTTTTTTTAATATCTCACTTTGACTATGTTGACTTAAATGCTTTTTTTAAATATCATTAATATTTCGCATAAATTTTTTAAAAATCTGGGATGATGGTCGCACAGCACACAATTTTCTCTTCCCTTTAGTAAGAGAAAGTTGTGTTCTGTGCTTGTCACACCAGATTTTTTGTGTCGACATATGTTTAGTTTCTGCCAATATATTAAAATTCAAGATGTAAAATTTATAAACATGGGAAAATATTTATATTTTGTTGCAATTGGAAGATTTTCGCTGGATAAGATGTATAGGAAAGAACTGGAGAAAGCCAGCTAATTGATGGACCCTCTCACATCATCTTTAATTGGCAAATATTTCGACTGGCATTACGCCTAGTCATCATCAGTGCAAACAAATGATTTGGTGGAGGGCCCGTGCCAATTAAAGATGATGTGAGAGGGTCCATCAATTGCTGTTTTTATTCTCCAGTTCTTTCCTTTATATTTGTTACCATTGCAACTATTTCTCCTATCTTTCCTATGAAGTACGAGAGTAAAGTGGTCTTCATAAGATTTCAATGACAAAATGAGAATATACATTTTAAAGAGCATCTAAAAAATAATTTATTTATGAATTTTAATCAAAATCGTTTAACTATTAAAAAGAAATGAATAAATTTAAATAATAATGAATTGAAAATGTATTTTTATGAAATCGTATGAAGATATTTAGTGAGATTACTTAGTGAATCTTGTATTAATTAATATAATGGTATTTAATATTTTATTTCAAGAAAAAACAACCCTTTTCGAGTTCGACTTAAATGAATAATTAATTAAAAGTAGAAGCAAAATGGTTTTCTTTTAATTTCCTCTTCTTTATCCCACGCAATTTTATTTTACAAACGAAAATTTCTTCTTGAGGTCAAAGAGCTTTTTAATTAAAAACTCAAATTAAGTCCTTTAATGAGTTTATATATATGAATCTTTGATTTTTTTTATATTAGAAAAATTAGGAAAAGAAAAACTTTTAGAAAATAATAAGTTTTAAGATAATGATTAGAAAGGTTTAACAAAAAAATTTCCCAAGTTTTCTCATTGAAAAAGTTGTCAACTTTAAAAAATTTTATTTAAATTTGATAAAATACAATGCAGGCGCGCTACCAACTACGCCAAGCCCGAGGGCCCATAAGGCATAATGTTAGTAAAAAGACTTAAAATTTTTTATTCTTTTCATTATGAGCTTTGATATTAGATGTCACAAAAAGAATATTTTTCACTGGATGAAGAAATACAAAAACACTTTGACAAATGATCTTTAGGTTTTTATAAAGATATTATTTATTAATTAATAAAAGAGAGGAGAGAAAAAATTAATAAAATATAAATTAAAAACGTTCTTTAAGGCATCAATCACAAGAATAATAAGATTTTTGAAAGAAAAAATGTCAGTTATATTGAGGGTGATAATATAAGCTAATTTTCGTAACGATTTAAGGGACAGAAAAGAAAATTAATTAATTATTTTCAGAGGCATATCTTAGGGAGATTTGGAATCAAAGCATGAGCTTTAAAATAAGATAAATATTTTTAAAAACTTTTAGAAAAATTGAAAAATGCAAGTTATAATAGTTGCCAGTATGAAATTCATGTTAAGTAGTTCTATATACGAGTATTAAGTGTTAGGCACAATACACACGGAGCAACTAAAAAAAAAAAAACTCGTTATATTTAATAGTTTTTTTTTTTTAGAAATTTTCAACATTGAATTAATAAAAACTATTGCTTTTTTGAATCAACTTTAGCGTTTTGACATTATTTGTCCCTAAAAAAATTTTAGCTACGCTCCTTTATTATTAGTTTAGTTTGGGTATTAAGACTATTTAATAAATAAAAAAAGATTATTCATTATCGAAAAAAGCAGCAGACTCCTCTTATGATAAGATAAGCTATTTATTTTGCTATTTGTCTATTTAACAATACTTAAAAATATTCCTTTTTATAATATTCGAGAATTCTTATAAGTTATTACTATTTTATAAACAAATTCAACCAAGAGGTCTTTTTGGTAATCACTTATTTTCTTATCTTTTAATATAAGTATTTTTTTACTAAGTATTTGGTAAAATATATTTAAAAAAATATTGGCTGATGGCTGAATAGAAATAAAAAAAATAAAAAAAAAAAAAAAAAATGATTGGAGATTGCACCTTTCAGGACACAAATGTAGAAAGTGTATTTCTTTATTTCAGCCCAAATAGAATAATCTTAAATGGGAGCTTGTCTAACATTTCAGCTTCCTGCATGCATAATCTTTGTAGGGATGAAAATATTATTATATGCGGCTGAATAATTTAATAGAAGTCGGCCCTAAATCTTT
>JAKCPI010018917.1:0-13804 GCA_023213315.1 Euborellia annulipes | reverse complement strand
TTTTTATAAAAGTTATAGGTAAGGTATAAATAACATTGATAACAAACTTAAATATGTTTAGTCTAATTGATATTTATTCAAAAAATAATCTTGTTTGGATCATTTATTTATTTTTTTTTTAAGGTCAAATGAGATTCGTATAGCCTACTAAAAAAAAAGCTCGAACGAAAAAAGGTGTCCCCCAGTAGAGCATTACCCCCCCCTCTTCGCCCTCAAAGGCTAATTACGCTGCTGCTCTATAATCATTATTTGAAATACTTTATTTATTTTACCATAAATTTCTGTTGGTTAAGAAGATTTAGAATTACCTTATGATGAAAAGAATTTCCAATAGGATTTTACCTGTAGCAAAAGAAAACGTGTTATTAAAAAGAACTATTTTTTTTTTAATTCAATTTTTATTATAAATAAATTTTAATACTTGGCTTTCCGCCTGGGCATAATATTGTTAAGTGATGATTGTCTTAACATAAGGTAGCTATTAAAAAATATTTTATGGAATGAAATTTTTAATATGCAAGAGATGATGATGGTGTTGTTTGACGAGGGATATGAGGTGAGATCTTCAAATAAACCTAAACTTCTATCAAGTCCAGTAAAATAATTCAAATGTGGGATTTTATAGCTGGATAATCGTTGATAGGTAAAAAAAAAGAAAGAGCAGCTTAAAATTATTTCATTTATTGACCCACTAGGCTGACGTTTCGGTCTTGGTCAAGACCATCCTCAGAGCTTGCTTGAGAAATAATTTTAGCTGCTCTTCTTTTTATTTAATTATCTAAAATAATTCAATTTCAATGGAAATCGATCAAACAATATGGGCTTATAGCCACTTTAAGTAAACCTTAATGGGTAGCCATCCACGTTAATACCCCTAAAGGATTCAATGATTAAAAATAATTTAAAATTTTAATTTTTACAATATAGCTAACTTAACAAAATGAATAACATGAAAATGTATAAATAGTATGCTGAGTTTAATGTTAGAGAAGAGGAGTGACGCAATTTCTAATGGGTGCAGTCATGTCTGAGATGGCGATGAGTCACCGAGGTCACATTTTCCATTCAGGTGATCTTCAATTTTTTCGGATCTTTCAAATTTTTTAATTAATTAAATAGGCAAACAAATTTTATGACGTTAGAAACAAATTTTATTCTTAATTTCACAAATTTAATAAAAATATTCTAGTCCACAACTTTTTCGGCACATAGTCGCCTATGAATGTACATAAATTTTTTTCGAGCACCTCGAAATTTTTTATCTGTTTTTAAGACTAACCGTTTCTGTCGGTAAATTTTTCACAATTTATCAGCAGAATAACTTTCTCATATTGTTTTTCAAGTGTTAAATGTTCTATATATTGGAAAATTTTTATATTAATTTTTTTATTTAATTACTTTAAATTATTTCTTTAATTTTTTTAAAGGGTTCAAAAAATCAATAATAGGGCTGGAAGTTAATGAGATTAAATTATACTATATAGTACTCTTTTGGTTTATTAGAGCATTGAAATTAAATGTGAAGTGGATAAAAAAAAAGAGCAAAAAGACATGTAGTGAGGTAATTTGGCAAAGGGTAGGCAGAAAATTTTGGATGCTTGCCATCTTTTTCTTCTCTGATCAAATAAATGGGTTTGTGTACCATATACACACAGAAATCTCTCATAATGAAATGAGTATACGCCCTAGGAAAAGGAGAGTAACTCAAGAGGTTTCTATAATCCTAGAGAAGTAATTTTTAGACAAGTAGATTGTATTTAAAGAATAATGGTTACAATTGCAAAATTAATTTAAAAAAAATTAATTAATATTTTATAATAAATTATTCTATATAGTTTATCAAGGTCTTTAGTAATTAACCCCTAGTAAATAAAACAATGCTAATTTTTTAATTATTGTATGTATTAACTGCATAGTTAAATAAATTAAGAAGAGAACTGTAAAATTAGAACTGTTCCTTTAGTGAAATAAACAAATGTGAGAGGAGTAAGGTAATTGTTTTGAAGGTGAGTCACCTTCGATGAAAAAATGAATATGCTAATAAGACGATAAAAAACAGTAAATTTGTTTTGACTCTTTGTCAAAGTATTAGTAAATTAACAAATAATTTACATCAAGAAAATTTTCAGAACGATAACAAATTAATTTAATTGTGATAAAATGTGTTAATTAAAGTCTAGTTGTTTTTGAGTAAATTGTGAAGATAGAAAAATAATCATGGGCTTGGTCTCTAGAAACAGGTAGAAAAATATTAAATGGCCTAGTGGAAGCATCTTTTGATGTTCACAGTTTGGAGATTAAATTTTCTAGAAACAACTCTACTATAATAATAATAATAATTGTTGAGACGGTTGAGTAAATAAAATCCGGAGCTGATGATCAGGCAATTTATTTGGATTATGGTTATTGGAACCTGAAGAAGGAGTCTTTTGGGCTCCGAAACGTCGATTTATAGGGAAGTAATCCAATAAATTGCCTGTTCATCAGCTCTGGATTTTATTTACTCAACCTTCTCGACAATACCCACCAGGCTGCCCCAGTAGCGTAGCCAGGATTTCTACGGGGGGGGGGGGGGCCCAAAAGTTTTATGAACCCCCCCTTCTCCAAGAAACTTAAATAAATAGGTTAGGCCTATACGTTGAAACCCCCTAAATGCTCACAGTCGCCAAAAAGTGGTCTTGAGAAGATTTCAATGGCAAAATGAGAATATACATTTTAAAGAGCATTAAAAAAATAATTGATTTTTGAATTTTAAACAAAATTATTGAAGCGAATTTTGAGAAAATCGAAAAAAACTGAAAAAGTGCATCAGTAACGTGCTAGTACTCTTTGGCCGATTTTGTTTAATTCGTGACATGTCGCAGTGGAGTATCTAACTAAAATATAAAATTTCAATCTCAAGCTCTTTTCGTTCTTGAGATATTTTGTTAACAGACACAGATCATGTTGCGAAAACCACTTTTTTGGAATCAGGGGACCTCAAAACGTGTATATCCATCAAAATCTCGACATCGAATTTTTGACATGAATCCAATACCGTACTTTCTCTTGGTCTTATTTTATTCTATTGCGAGTTTAAGATAAATAACTTATGATCGTGAAATTATTATTAGGATTTCCCATCTCATTATGAATGAATTAATATTATCATGTTAAATGTGTTGAAAAAAAGAAAATCTCCAACTAGAAAAAAAGAGGCTATTATCAACGTATTAATATTTTGATTTTTTTTAGGGAAGTTTTTCTAAGGACTTGTTTTCATGATTTTAGAAATGCAAATCCGAAACTAGATGTTTATTTTAAGTGATGTTTGTTCAAATAACATTGTCGGTTCTCCATTCAAATTTAGAAAAAATACAACAAAAGGGAATAAATTCACTCAATGTTTATTTTGAGAGAAAATAAATAAAAAAAAGAATGCAATGAATAGAGATTGAATAAAAAATGGATTATAATTTATCTAGTCTATATATTTGATTAATATATGCAAAAAGTGGTTTTATTAAAATATTTTTATTTGGAAAGTTGACGGAGTTTCCATTGTATGTTTGTCCTTGAGCTCACCTAAAGTGAGGCTCCCATCTGGTTGTAACTTTATATATTAAAGCATTCAATGAAAAAATTGATACGAGAAAAAATTAATTCATTCGTTTTTACTTTCTCTTACCTATATGTAAACTTATATGTTAATATACATATATATACATAGAGAGAAAGTAGTTCATGTCAAAAATTCGATGTCGAGATTTTGATGGATATGCACGTTTTGAGGTGCAATGAATCCAAAAAAGTGGTTTTGCAACATGGTCTGTCTGTCTGTGTGTGGGTGTGTGTGTGTTCAATTTTAAGCATGAAGGAATTGAGCTAGGAGGTTGACATTTTATATTTAAATTTTGTACCCTTCTTAACGCCATTGAGCTAGGCATCCAGAACGACATGCCTGGTCTCTGTGAGGTATAAATTAGGCATAGTGGGTGTGGGTTATGCCCTGGGATGTCTATCTCATTGGTGTTAATAATTTTATGATAGCGACAATATACTGTATATACACTGAGGGTATATGTAGGCCTACCATGTATTAGCACGCAAACCATTTTGTTAGAAAATTTTTAGAATGAGTGTATTTAAGCTGAAAATTGATAATACAGTAGAACCTCGATAAGTTAAACCTCGCTAAGTTCAAAACCTCCGTAACTTAAAAATTTTTTCAATTCCCTTCCCTTGACAGCGTAAAACCTCTATTACTTAAAGAACAAAACCTCTGTAACTTAAACAAATATTTTGAGCATAGCCCTCGATAACTTAAAATAATATTTTGGTGACCTCTATAACTTAAAGTATTTCTTTACATATCATCGAAAAAATAGTTGATGCAGAAAATCAAAAATACATGAAGCAGAAAAAAAATTACTGATTTTTTTGTAAATAAATAATTCTATTAATTTAATTTATATTTAACTAAACTATTCTAAATAAACAAATAGATCAAACGAAATTCCTTTTTCCCTCACGTGCCCAAAGTCAATAAACCTCGGTACGTTAAAAATTATATTCAATAACCTCTCTAACTTCAACTCTCGATAAGTAAAAAACTCGATAACTCAAATTTCTAACCGTTTCCCTTGAACTTTAACTTATCGAGGTTCTACTGTATTACGAATTTTTTCAAATTCTATATCTCACATACAGGTGAAGGAAAGTAAATATTAAATCAAGTTAACAAAATAATCCCAATAAAGGATTAAAATTTTATCCTGGTTTATAAAATACTTGTATAACTAAATAAGGTTTCCTTATCAAAATGCAAAAATTCTATTATTCTTAAGATGGAATTTATTTTTTTCATAAGAAGTTATTCATTCATTGAAAAGAAACAAAGATAAGTTGGGATCTATAAATACATAAGAGAAAGAATAAGATTATTTTATCTTGAATACTTAGAGAAAAGAGAGGGGAAAAAACAAGTGAATCATTTATTTCATCAGATCACAAACGTCAGCTGATTAAAAAAAGAAAGGTGTTAATAAAAATATCACTCCTTGGAGATGATTACTACTGTAAAGTGGGAGAGGGAAAAAAATGAGTTGTATAAGTATTTAAAGTCAAACTATCAGTCAAAGGGTAGTTTTTAATTTATTTGATTGTATTTATATATTGTATAAACAATTTTCTAATAAAAAATATCATTAAATAATTCGGATAAATGATCAAATTACTCAATCAAATGAAACATGAATTGGTCAATCATCAAATGATTCGAAACTGTAGATTACATTAATATAACGAATTCACCCAGGATACATTAGGGTTTCCGGCGATTTCTACTCCCTCCAACACAACCTCCACAACTCATTACTAGTCCCAACTGATTGCTGTTAATTCTGATTGATTCCCCATGTCAGAATATATAATTTATGGTTAAAGTTAGGACATATTATTTGTCTTCTGTAATATATGACAGGTTCCATTTTCTTCGTTTAATCGCCCCGATTTGGATTATAAATAATATTTTGAAAATAGTTTTGACATTATGAAGGAATAATTTTTTACGAAAAGAAGAATTCATCTTCGTAAAATAAATTATCTTACGTTCGATCGTTAAATTAAGTTCAGAAAAAAAATCTGGAATGACTAATGGCACCTCACTATTACTACATATATTTATTCTTTGACCGATTTTTTTGAAAAGTTTCATATCGCATGCTAAGGGATATTATCCTTACTTAAATATCAAATTTTACTTTGTACATATGTGCAGAAGGAGACAGACTGACAGTTCATTTTGCGCACTCAAAACGTGTAATTCCATCAAAATCTTGACATCGAATTTTTTGGTGCAATCGCAAAACTTTCTAGATATTATGTACATAGATAAGAGAAAGTAAAAAAGGGGAACAAAAAATCTTAATTTTTCTTTGAATTAACTTTTACTAATTTAAAGAAAAAAGTTAAGATATTATAAGATGGTAGCAGATAAAAAGAGGAAATAAAGTATCGATTTATACAGTGAGTTAAAGAGCACAGATGCGTTTTCTATATGTGATTATTTCATTGTTTAAAAAAAGTCTTTAATAGGCAAAAGAAATTTTATATAATTTCCATCATCCTTCTAAAAGTAACACTATTTCAATAATTAATTTTCAATCATTTCGTCAATAATTAATTAATATAGTATTTAATTTAGTGAATTGTCAATTTCCGATTTAAATTTTAATGACTATTAAATTTTATTAAATTTATAATATTAAATAAATAAATATTCTTCCATAATAATTATTCCATTTTAGTCTAAATATGAATTAATTTTCAACTTCAGACTAACAATATCATAAATTTGAATATATTGGAGGAATATATTCGTACTAGTTAATAGTGTAGGCGCTCTACTAGTATATGGAGTTTTGTAGTAATAATAATAATAGAAAACTTTGTAATAATAAACTTTGGGTTTGAATAATAGATAGCTATATATCCGTGATTTATGGCTGCGTTCCCAAATGTATCGTTGGAAATAAGGTGGCCAGACTTTGAAGTAAGTTATCAAAACTAGAAAAAATATTTTCCAAATAAATAAATTATAATTTCGAAAATTAATGAAGTTACTATGGGTGTATGAATACAAATGGTAACTTACATAGTTATGCATTTGACTACAATTAGAAATAATCTTTATTTAACAAAAAAATAAATAAAATTTCAATTATTATAGAATAATAATTTTATCTAGAATTATTATTGGAATGTAATATTCCATATCGGATGTTGGCTAGGTTTCCCTCTCTCTCTCCAGTTATGTTACATCCCTGATTATGAATCCTAAGGATCTCATGTCCTATCTAAGCGGTCCCTTCCTGTGCTTATCCACGGATATTCAACTCTCATGCCCTAATAAAGCCAGGGCAAGTCATAACTCCTTTTCACTTATTAATACATTTCCTCTATTCTAGTTAATTCGAACTGCGTATAAACATTTCAAATTAATCATATAACAAATATTTTTTTTAAGACAAAAGAGAACAAAATTAGTTCCTCTCTGAAATCTAAATATTTTTTATTTATTTAAATGTTGAAATATTGACTTATTTTATACCAAAGTGAAAAATACACTTTCATTTTAGAAAATATCTTCTTCTTTCTTCGTCTTATTATTCCCGCGTTGCGGGGTCGGCGGGGAGGGTTTTTGCGACCACTTTCAGGGGCGGCTTTAGCGGGTAGGCAGGGTAGGCAACTGCCTACTCAATAATAATGCCGGTTTTGGCATAAGCTACAATAGAGTTTAATTTTAATAGTTATTTAATTAATATCCACTGTTTTAGTTAAAAAAATATCATCCTTTTCTGTGTAAGTAAACGATTTTATTTCTCAAAACAATAACTTTAATTAAAAATGTTAATACCCCGGAAAGTTGCCTACCCAATATTTTCATCCTAGAGCCGCCCCTGACCACTTTCGATTACCGAAGGTAAGAGAAAGTTGTGTGCTGTGCGACAGTCACACCAGATTTTATGTGTTATTTTTGCACAATAATTTTAATGATTTATCATATAATGTTTAATCAGATCATTATAACAGGCTCCATAATTAGTTCAGGTAAGGATGATTATGATGATATAATTAAATGACTATAAAGAATTAAACAGAAGAATGCTTGTGATATGATGTTTGAAATAAATAACTTAGCGTGAGGTAAGCAGTTAGCAAAAGAGCCATGACCCACTCCAGGGTCCCTGGATTCGAACCCAGGCCACTGACCTACATCAGACTAACTCAACACCTGGCCTCTCATTCCAATTCAGAGCACACACACTCTGTCTGGCTGCCTATTCACTTATTTATTAATTTACGTTTATATGTTAAAAAATCTGGTGTGACTGGCGCACAGCACACAACTTTCTCTTACCCTTCGGTAAGAGAAAGTTGCGCACTGTGCTGTTCACACCAGATTTTTTGTGTCGAGATATATTTAGTTTCCGATAGCACCTTAGTTTCAAACTTGCATTTTAAATGTTGACTGCTTCAAATAAATTATGGTTATTTTTCAAAATTTTAATCTCATATTTGGACATTTTATACACAATATAGAATCGTAAATAAATACAAAATTTCATAAGAATTGGAAAAAAAATTTTAAATGCGTAAAAAGTTCCAAAGGGGACCCCCTTTTGAATCGAAATTAACATACAAATCCCTATAGGAAATTAACATTGTTTCTATGCGAAGATAAGGTGGAAAGGGAATTTAAAAAGAGTAGACAGAGACGATAATGTTTGCAAGTGGGAGAGATATATATATATGTTTTCTCCTAAGCATTTAAAGACACAAATAAAATAAAAATAAATGGGAATTTAAATAATAATTGATTTTTAATCTAATAAAAAGAAAAAGATTTAAATTCCGTTACCATGGCAACCATTTCTATCTTTCCTATGAAGAACAAGAGTAAAGTGGTCTTGAGAAGATTTCAACGGCAAAATGAGAATATACATTTTAAAGAGCATCTAAAAAATAGTTCATTTATGAATTTTAAAAAAAATCCTTGGAGGGAATTTTGAGAAAATCGAAAAAAACTGAAAAAGTACATCAGTAAAGTACTAGTACTTTTTGGCCGATTTTGTTCAAAAGCTTATTTTGAGATTCTTCAAAGGTACCTAAGTTAAATATAAAATTTCAATCCGGTAGCTCAATTCCTTCATGCTAAAAAAATGGTTCCACACACACAGACACACACACACACACACACACACACACACACACACACAGACCAATTTGCGGGACCCACTTTTTTGGACTCAGGGGACCTCAAAACATGTATATCCATCAAAATCTCGACATCGAATTTTTGACATGATCGCAATACTTTCTCTCTCTATATATATTAACATATATAGAGGTAAGAGAAAGTAAAAAGTAATTAGTTAGAAAAAAAATATCAAATGAAACAGTGCATGCTCATTCAATTGATGTTATTTCATTGTGTGATATTGGAACAGGTATTTAACTAAATAACAACTAATGGAATGCATTTACGTTCAATTAAGTCTTTTGAACGATTTTAAAAAATTAATTGAAATAACGTCATTAGTGCAGATAAAATTTTAAATTAGTTGCTGAAAATATTAAAGAAATTTTTTAAAAGATAATGTAACATTAGCTTAATAGATATTTTTAAACAGAAGGGAAAAGGTAAATTTAATAAATTCAAAGGTATAGACCTACAGTAGATCAGTGGCGGATCCAGAGGAGTCTCTCGGGGGTATTCTGGTGTGACTGGTCGCACAGCACACATTTTTTTCTTATTTTCGGTAATTCAAAGTTGCATTCTGTACTTGTTTACCAGAATATATAAACAAATCAAATTTTTAGTATTAGTTTTTAAAATTTTATATTAAAAATACAATTTTTTTCCCAAAAAAAATATTTTCTCAAATCTCGGGGGGGGGGGGGGTAATTACCCTCTTTACCCTCCCCCTTGTATCCGCCCTTGCAGTAGATTGACCGTATGAAGAAATATAATAATTTATATAGTAGGTAGACGATGAAATAAAACAAGACTTGTTTTCGGCCCGAATTATTTAATTTTCCTTTGACGACGTTTCGGGGATTAAACGTCACGCATCTTCAGGACAAAGGTGGTAAAAAATTCTTAGCACTGCCTCCTTCAGTTGTTAGGTAGGTTAGAATGTTAGTATATTATAAAATATAGAATGTTAGTACGTATATTATAAAATATACTAACATTCTAGCCTACCTAACAAGTGAAGGAGTTAAGTTTTTACCATTTTTGTCCTGAAGATGGGTGACGTTTAGTCCCCGAAACGTCGACAAAGGAAAATTAAATAATTCGGGCTGAAAACATGTCTTGTTTTTTTATTTCATCTTCTTTCTGTATTACAGCCTCCCTCCACATTGTCTTTGATTATATAGTAGGTCTACATATCAATCATTTTCACTTGTTTTTATAGACTCACTACTAATACCTAATTTTTTAAAAAATTCAGCCTCACTTTTTTGGGGCCTGAAAACGTATATTTTCATCTAAATCTCGACATCGAATTTGACATGAATGCAATATTTTTTCTCCATATATTTATATACATATAGGTAAGAGAAAGTAAAAATAATATTTTTTTTGACTCAGGGAGGTCTAAAATGTCCAGAATATCAAAATCTCGAGGTCTAATTTTTTGAAAATAAAGTAAAAACTAATATAGTTCTTATATTTTGTTATTTTGGCTTAAATTCTTTGTTTATATCTAACATTAAATAAGATAATCCGAGGCTGTTGTACTATCTATTCTACTAATAACGTACTGTATATTAAATATAGCCAGCCTAACTAAGGGGGCTTTCCAAACATACACTATCCAAGCTTTACTTTAATCCTCTCTGACATGGTATTCTGATTGCCTGCCAGTCTATTGGATTACCCAGGGCCCTTATTGTGGAGGTCAATTGACAGAGATGCTGTGGAGGGTATTCGAGGGACGAGGTGCCCACTGCCAATCAAGACACACATCATCATTGTCATATTAGTTGTCTTCTTGTTCTAAAGATATACTGTATATAAAGAATTTTAAAGGCATTTTCGGCATCTGAAGCTATTTAGGCCCAATCCATATTTACCTAAATTAATTGGTAGTCATTATTCAATTAGAATTTATCAGTTGTAATGGTAGCGAACCATTAATAAGATTACTTGAGAAGATAAGTTACATTAAAGGGTAATGGCAGTTGTAGTTTCAACAATATATGCAATGCATTTTATAAATTTTTTACAAAAATAGTATGCACATACAGTGGCGCCCACAAGTGGATTCGTCAAAAAGCATTCATTGTTCTTAATGAATGAATTGAAGAAATCATCTTTTATTTTATATTCAAAACTAATTATAGTTATCAAAATTTTTGTAAAAATAACTTGATATAAACATATAGTGAAATAATTTTTTTTTTAATATTTGAAAAGAAAGTATGAAATTTTTTTCTCAATTTAAATTTTATATCCATGACACCACTTAAGCACATTTCTCCACTAGTATTGGTTCAATTAAACTAATCAATCTCTTGAAATGTCATTGTGTCAAACACATTAGAGTGAAAAAGAGAAAAAAGTCAACTGTCAGAGAGTTGTCAAAAGGTTGGAGAAAAATATAAATTGCATGCCTAAGTTTTATTTTTTAGATGATTGAACTTAGTTTGGCAAGGGGTTTAGATTTTATTCAGATTAATCAATTTTTATTTCGTTTTCCTTTATTGAATTTATGGATAAAACGGAATGAATTATTTTATTGAGAGATTTTTTCAATCCTTCTATTCTATAATAATAAAAGATGATAAGGGGTTTGATTAAGGTGTTTAATTATAGGGATTTTGACAGATGAGTATAGCTAAAAGTGAGAGAAGGGAAAAGTAAGAAATTGCTTATAATTTTTTTTTAATATCTCACTTTGACTATGTTGACTTAAATGCTTTTTTTTAAATATCATTAATATTTCGCATAAATTTTTTAAAATCTGGGGTGATGGTCGCACAGCACACAATTTTCTCTTCCCTTTAGTAAGAGAAGTTGTGTTCTGTGCTTGTCACACCAGATTTTTTTGTGTCGACATATGTTTAGTTTCTGCCAATATATTAAAATTCAAGATGTAAAATTTATAAACATGGGAAAATATTTATATTTTGTTGCAATTGGAAGATTTTCGCTGGATAAGATGTATAGGAAAGAACTGGAGAATAAAAACCAGCAATTGATGGACTCCTCTCACATCATCTTTAATTGGCAAATATTTCGACTGGCATTACGCCTAGTCATCATCAGTGCAAACAAATGATTTGGTGGAGGGCCCGTGTCAAACAATGGTTGAGGATTATTTTAAAATTTCTCGGAGAGCAGGGGTCAGACGCAAGTTCGCTTGCACTTGCGTCTGACCCCTGCTTCTCCGAGAAATTTTAAAATAATCCTCAACCATTGTTTGACACGGGCCCTCCACCAAATCATTTGTTTGCACTGATGATGACTAGGCGTAATGCCAGTCGAAATATTTGCCAATTAAAGATGATGTGAGAGGGTCCATCAATTGCTGGTTTTTATTCTCCAGTTCTTTCCTTTTATATTTTGTTACCATTGCAACTATTTCTCCTATCTTTCCTATGAAGTACGAGAGTAAAGTGGTCTTCATAAGATTTCAATGACAAAATGAGAATATACATTTTAAAGAGCATCTAAAAAATAATTTATTTATGAATTTTAATCAAAATCGTTTAACTATTAAAAAGAAATGAATAAATTTAAATAATAATGAATTGAAAATGTATTTTTATAAAATCGTATGAAGATATTTAGTGAGATTACTTAGTGAATCTTGTATTAATTAATATAATGGTATTTAATATTTTATTTCAAGAAAAAACAACCCTTTTCGAGTTCGACTTAAATGAATAATTAATTAAAAGTAGAAGCAAAATGGTTTTCTTTTAATTTCCTCTTCTTTATCCCACGCAATTTTATTTTACAAACGAAAATTTCTTCTTGAGGTCAAAGAGCTTTTTAATTAAAAACTCAAATTAAGTCCTTTAATGAGTTTATATATATGAATCTTTGATTTTTTTTATATTAGAAAAATTAGGAAAAGAAAAACTTTAGAAAATAATAAGTTTTAAGATAATGATTAGAAAGGTTTAACAAAAAAAATTTCCCAAGTTTTCTCATTGAAAAAGTTGTCAACTTTAAAAAATTTTATTTGAATTTGATAAAATACAATGCAGGCGCGCTACCAACTACGCCAAGCCCGAGGGCCCATAAGGCATAATGTTAGTAAAAAGACTTAAAATTTTTTATTCTTTTCATTATGAGCTTTGATATTAGATGTCACAAAAAGAATATTTTTCACTGGATGAAGAAATACAAAAACACTTTGACAAATGATCTTTAGGTTTTTATAAAGATATTATTTATTAATTAATAAAAGAGAGGAGAGAAAAAATTAATAAAATATAAATTAAAAACGTTCTTTAAGGCATCAATCACAAGAATAATAAGATTTTTGAAAGAAAAAATGTCAGTTATATTGAGGGTGATAATATAAGCTAATTTTCGTAACGATTTAAGGGACAGAAAAGAAAATTAATTAATTATTTTCAGAGGCATATCTTAGGGAGATTTGGAATCAAAGCATGAGCTTTAAAATAAATAAATATTTAAATAAATAAATAAATAAATAAATATAAATAAATATATAAATATATATAATATAAATAAAATAATATATAATATAAATAAAAATAATAAATTAAATAAATATTTTTAAAAACTTTTAGAAAAATTGAAAAATGCAAGTTATAATAGTTGCCAGTATGAAATTCATGTTAAGTAGTTCTATATACGAGTATTAAGTGTTAGGCACAATACACACGGAGCAACTAAAAAAAAAACTCGTTATATTTAATAGTTTTTTTTTTTTAGAAATTTTCAACATTGAATTAATAAAAACTATTGCTTTTTTGAATCAACTTTAGCGTTTTGACATTATTTGTCCCTAAAAAAGTTTTAGCTACGCTCCTTTATTATTAGTTTAGTTTGGGTATTAAGAATATTTAATAAATAAAAAAAGATTATTCATTATCGAAAAAAAAAGCAGCAGACTCCTCTTATGATAAGATAAGCTATTTATTTTGCTATTTGTCTATTTAACAATACTTAAAAATATTCCTTTTTATAATATTCGAGAATTCTTATAAGTTATTACTATTTTATAAACAAATTCAACCAAGAGGTCTTTTTGGTAATCACTTATTTTCTTATCTT
>JAKCPI010018916.1:0-32320 GCA_023213315.1 Euborellia annulipes | reverse complement strand
TGTTCTTAATGAATGAATGAATTGAAGAAATCATCTTTTATTTTATATTCAAAACTAATTATAGTTATCAAAATTTTTGTAAAAATAACTTGATATAAACATATAGTGAAATACTTTTTTTTAATATTTGAAAAGAAGTATGAAATTTTTTCTCAATTTAAATTTTATATCCATGACACCACTTTAGCACATTTTTCCACTAGTATTGGTTCAATTAAACTAATCAATCTCTTGAAATGTCATTGTGTCAAACACATTAGAGTGAAAAAAGAGAAAAAAGTCAACTGTCAGAGAGTTGTCAAAAGGATGGAGAAAAATATAAATTGCATGCCTAAGTTTTATTTTTTAGATGATTGAACTTAGTTTGGCAAGGGGTTTAGATTTTATTCAGATTAATCAATTTTTATTTCGTTTTCCTTTATTGAATTTATGGATAAAACGGAATGAATTATTTTATTGAGAGATTTTTTTTCAATCCTTCTATTCTATAATAATAAAAGATGATAAGGGGTTTGATTAAGGTGTTTAATTATAGGGATTTTGACAGATGAGTATAGCTAAAAGTGAGAGAAGGGAAAAAGTAAGAAATTGCTTATAATTTTTTTTTTAATATCTCACTTTGACTATGTTGACTTAAATGCTTTTTTTAAATATCATTAATATTTCGCATAAATTTTTTAAAAATCTGGGGTGATGGTCGCACAGCACACAATTTTCTCTCCCTTTAGTAAGAGAAAGTTGTGTTCTGTGCTTGTCACACCAGATTTTTTTTTGTGTCGACATATGTTTAGTTTCTGCCAATATATTAAAATTCAAGATGTAAAATTTATAAACATGGGGAAAATATTTATATTTTGTTACCATTGCAACTATTTCTCCTATCTTTCCTATGAAGTACGAGAGTAAAGTGGTCTTCATAAGATTTCAATGACAAAATGAGAATATACATTTTAAAGAGCATCTAAAAAATAATTTATTTATGAATTTTAATCAAAATCGTTTAACTATTAAAAAGAAATGAATAAATTTAAATAATAATGAATTGAAAATGTATTTTTATAAAATCGTATGAAGATATTTAGTGAGATTACTTAGTGAATCTTGTATTAATTAATATAATGGTATTTAATATTTTATTTCAAGAAAAAACAACCCTTTTCGAGTTCGACTTAAATGAATAATTAATTAAAAGTAGAAGCAAAATGGTTTTCTTTTAATTTCCTCTTCTTTATCCCACGCAATTTTATTTTACAAACGAAAATTTCTTCTTGAGGTCAAAGAGCTTTTTAATTAAAAACTCAAATTAAGTCCTTTAATGAGTTTATATATATGAATCTTTGATTTTTTTTATATTAGAAAAATTAGGAAAAGAAAAACTTTAGAAAATAATAAGTTTTAAGATAATGATTAGAAAGGTTTAACAAAAAAATTTCCCAAGTTTTCTCATTGAAAAAGTTGTCAACTTTAAAAAATTTTATTTGAATTTGATAAAATACAATGCAGGCGCGCTACCAACTACGCCAAGCCCGAGGGCCCATAAGGCATAATGTTAGTAAAAAGACTTAAAATTTTTTATTCTTTTCATTATGAGCTTTGATATTAGATGTCACAAAAAGAATATTTTTCACTGGATGAAGAAATACAAAAACACTTTGACAAATGATCTTTAGGTTTTTATAAAGATATTATTTATTAATTAATAAAAGAGAGGAGAGAAAAAATTAATAAAATATAAATTAAAAACGTTCTTTAAGGCATCAATCACAAGAATAATAAGATTTTTGAAAGAAAAAATGTCAGTTATATTGAGGGTGATAATATAAGCTAATTTTCGTAACGATTTAAGGGACAGAAAAGAAAATTAATTAATTATTTTCAGAGGCATATCTTAGGGAGATTTGGAATCAAAGCATGAGCTTTAAAATAAGATAAATATTTTTAAAAACTTTTAGAAAAATTGAAAAATGCAAGTTATAATAGTTGCCAGTATGAAATTCATGTTAAGTAGTTCTATATACGAGTATTAAGTGTTAGGCACAATACACACGGAGCAACTAAAAAAAAAAAACTCGTTATATTTAATAGTTTTTTTTTTAGAAATTTTCAACATTGAATTAATAAAAACTATTGCTTTTTTGAATCAACTTTAGCGTTTTGACATTATTTGTCCCTAAAAAAATTTTAGCTACGCTCCTTTATTATTAGTTTAGTTTGGGTATTAAGACTATTTAATAAATAAAAAAAGATTATTCATTATCGAAAAAAAGCAGCAGACTCCTCTTATGATAAGATAAGCTATTTATTTTGCTATTTGTCTATTTAACAATACTTAAAAATATTCCTTTTTATAATATTCGAGAATTCTTATAAGTTATTACTATTTTATAAACAAATTCAACCAAGAGGTCTTTTTGGTAATCACTTATTTTCTTATCTTTTTAATATAAGTATTTTTTTACTAAGTATTTGGTTAAATATATTTAAAAAAATGATGGCTGATGGCTGAATAAATAAAAAAAATAAAAAAAAAAAAAATGATTGGAGATTGCACCTTTCAGGACACAAATGTGAGTGTATTTCTTTATTTCAGCCCAAATAGAATAATCTTAAATGTATTTGTCTAACATTTCAGCTTCCTGCATGCATAATCTTTGTAGGGATGAAAATATTATTATATGCGGCTGAATAATTTAATGAAGTCGGCCCTAAATCTTTTTTTTTGCAATTGTGGCCAGAAACTTGTCTATACAATATTTGAAGTGAATTGGTCAATGTATAAATTTAATTGGGCACGTAGAGCGGCCTAATTATATCAACCAAAAACATTGGAGATGCAAAAAAGGGCGTCACGCATTATTTTTGCCCAGAGTCGAGGTGAAATCAAAATATGCGCCTCGCTTTTCTGAGGTATATAAAAGCAAGGAAATATTTTCACTTAAATAAAACCCCTACAGAATTTTATTTGTTGACAATTTGTGAAGTGGCTGTTGTACAACAAGTTGCTGTGTCTATGGGCCCCTTAAGGGATGAAAATTACTAATAATAGATTTGTGCATATATGACGTCATCTTAGTGCAAAAAGGTCAGGCCAATTGTCTTTTCGCCAAGTTAAAGATAGGACAAATTTGAAATTTTGATGTCCTCTCAAAAAGTCAATTTTGCTCCAAAATAAAATTTTATATCAAAGGTAGCAGGTTTTCGATAGTATCTATTTGTATTTTAAATTTCAACAAAGGTTCAGCAGAGAAACCTGTAGCTTCTCAACTAAATGGTAGTATTAAGAGTTTCTTTGCTTTCATTTGCTTTTTCATTGATCGGCGACGAGTCGCTCCCGCGACTCTGGACCAGTAAGGGAGTTAGTTAATTTCTATTATAAGTAGTTCGTTTTCAAAATAAAATTTATTTTAATTATATTGGTTCCCGAATTAAATAAATGTGGACAGATGTCGGTCACAATGAAAAATAACATTAACAAATGGGATATATTTAGTGTTGAAGTAATAATCTCAAGTTTTTTTTATATTTTCAAGTACTTATAACTAAGAATATTCAATTCAATAAAATTAACCAAATAACTATTTATTCTATCTCATTTTAATAAAATCATCTATAAAAGTGCCAAGAGATGAAGTTGAATATTTGAATTAACATAAAATGTGTCTAAAATAAATTTATTGAACTTGTGTAATCATAAACAAACAAAATTATTTTAATGAAAATAATTAAATTTTAATTATTCATGCTTTTAACTTTGCTATAAATATTAATTGAAGAAAATTATTCATTGAGTTTGACAATATCTTGTAAAAAGTAAATATTTGCTCCAGTATTGAAATACAAATAAATTATTATTGATTTCCTCTGAGAAAATATATTATAAATGAAAGGAAGGAATAATTTTAGATAAATCAAAAATTTAAAATAATTTTATTAATTAACAAGTCAAAAATTTAGGTATTTTATAATTTAAATTTTATGGAGAGAGAAATGAAGTTTTTTTTACTTTCTCTTACCTATGTATATATTAATATATATAGAGGAAATTGATTCATGTCAATTCGATGTCGAGATTTGAACTTCCGTTTTGAGATCCCCTGAATCCAGGGTTTTCCGACATGTGTCTGGGGGGGGGGGGGGGGGGGGGTGGGGGTGGGGGGTCAATTTTAAGCATGAAGGATTGAGCACGAGGTTGAATTTTATATTTGTTAACACCCCCGGACCTCTTTTATCATCCCAGGACTAGTACTTTACTGATGTACTTTTTCAGTTTTTTTCGATTTTCTCAAATTTGCTCCAACGATTTTTTTTAAAATTCAAAATCAATTATTTTTAGATTCTCTTTAAATGTATATTCTCATTTTGGATTGAAATCTTCTGAGACCACTTTACTCTTGTATTTCATAGGAAGATAGGAGAAATGGTTGCCATGGTAACAAAATAAATATTTTCCCATGCTTATAAATTTTACATCTGAATTCATATGTTCCGTACTGTCAACTAAATATATGTCGACACAAAATCTGGTGACACACAGAACACAACTTTCGATTACCGAAGGAAGAGTGTGTGCGCGCCAGTTTTCATACAAGGATATAAATTTTTTAAATTATTTTTGAGTTGTTGTTCTTTGAAACAATATGAATAGTTGTGTAAAAAAAAAAGTTCTCTGTTGGTTTTATATTTTCAGATACGTAGTCTTTCAGTATCTTAGGTAATGAGTAAGCCTATAAAGCTACTGTCTGTTAATTAATGTTTGTTTAATAGAATAGTAAAAAGCTAATATTTTATTAATATAAGATTTCATTTTATGATTTATAAATTTTTTATAAAATTGCATGATGAATAAAATCTAATGTTGATTAAATAAATGAATAAATGAAATTTATAAAGTAATATTGATATAATAATTTATAAATACAATTTTTAAAAGTAAAAATAAAAATATTTTAACGTGGAATATATTATGAAGTAGACTAGTAACAATTTCGTGAGAAATTACTTTTTAATCTTATTATAAACCAATTAGAATAGATTGGGGGAAAGTTAAATGGTGGGGAAGGGGAGAAGCAATAAGCATAAATTACATGATCGATTTAATAGCGAATGGAATTCAATGCATTATTAGATAATATATCTACTAAATATAGATCGTCCCTTTAAATATTAAAAAATGTAAGAGGAACTATCTGTTTACAATTATTTTAAAATTAACTGCGTTGTTACCCAGTGCCCTTCCTATATGGAGCTTCGACAGGGGTATACATTTTTCTTTTTCTATGGTTAAATCCAAATAAATTAATGAATTTATTTTTTTTTTTAGAAGAGTATTCAAATATTTTATTTATAAAAAATATAAAAAATATTGTAAATTATAAAGGCCTCAAGATATGAGGCCTGGGAGTTCACTAATGTCGATTCAGAATCGATCAATGCATTGCAATGGTGAACAAGTCAAAAATTTAGGAGAGAAATCTCAAATTTTTATAGCCTATATCACCGGTTCCCAACCTTTTTTGATCTGCGGCCCACTTTTCCGTAAAAAAACTGCTGAGGTCCAGTGTATATGTAAACCTATATATTGGCTTATATAATTTTTATTTTTCCTTAGACGTCCGCGGCCCAGTTCCAATAAGCCCGCGGCCCAAGGGTTGGGAACATTATAGATTTTATTCCTCAATAGGCCCAAGCAAATTATAATTCAACAAGGAGCAAACTGCAATAGATCGCCGTTCTGCATGGCTGACCAATGTTAAATGAAATTCATCAAATTTTTAAATCATTCACTTCTAGAATAAGTTGGTATACAAATCAAGAGCGGATTCAGAGGTGTTTCTCGGGGGGGGGGGAGTAATCTGGTGTGACTGGTCGCACAGCACACAATTTTTTCTTAATTTCGGTAATTTAAAGGCGCATTCTGTACTTGTTTGCCAGAATATAAATACAAATCAAATTTTTAAGTATTAATTTTTAAAATTTAACATTAAAAATAAATTTTTTTTCGAAAAAAAGTATTTTTTCAAATCTCGAAGGGGGTAATTACGCCCTTTACACCCCCCCCCCTTGTATCCGCCCTTGATATAAATTAATGTTAAGTTCAAATCATTTTATTTATAAATTCATCTAAGCAAATTCTGTTTAAGATATAATTTCTGTTTAAATTATCATAAATTTTATAGAAACATTTGTAAGATCAAGAAAATGAGATTATATCCTAACTATAGACTTTTTAATTTTCATACATATCGCTTGAATTTTTTTTTCGAATGGCTCTCACTTTTTTGAATTGTGCCACTATTGTATTCAAGAACCAATAATCCGGGGTCGGCACTGATATCTGATGCCCACTATACAGGGCCGGGTCTAGGAGGGGGGGCAGTGGGGGCATGTGCCCCGGGCGGCAGATATCAGGGGGCGGCAATTAAAGAAAGATTTAAAAGGTAAAATGATATGAATTTTGATAGAAAACTTTAAGGAGAGGGCAGCAAATTAAATTTTGCCCCCTAAAAAATCTCCTAGTTCCAGCCCTGCCACTATATAAAAATATAGGGTAAGAGAAAGTAAAAAAGAACAGTTGGGGTTAAAAATATAACAACACTCAGTTAATGAAAGATTCGTTAAATATTGAATTAAAATCCAGCTAATTAATAATTGAATTTTAAACGCATGAGTTGTCATTTGGGACTGTAGGTGTGGGTGCGTGTTGTGGTCCAGCCCGGGAGCCTGTCGATCGATTCTCTGGGGCCCTCACATACCTGGGCTTCCTCCCTCCTACTACCCCTCAAGATTACCAAGGGCATTGTCTTATCATGCTCTGGTTAACATAGTCTAAGGCAAATATATATATCTACCAAGAACATGCAGCACCAGTTAATCAAATCAAAAATATGTACAACAGATTAAATATACCTAGTATATTTATCCGGATTCTATTGATTGCGTTAATTTATAAAAAATCATTCCTCGACACATATTTAGTTTTCCACCGATCAATTAATATATATTTTTTTTTTATAATAAAAAACATTCACACTTTTTCTCATTCACACTCACACTCACACACACATTCACACAGTCTTTTCGGCAACTTAGGCCATATAAGACCTTACGATAACCGTTATATGGACCCTGTTACGCATTAGTGTGTCAAGCGCCAAAAATTTAAAAATTGAATTAAAAAAAAATGATATATAATCTAATCAAAACTATGTAAATCAGAAAAACTTTAATGTTAATTTTCTCAAATCTCGGTACCTGGCGCTTGACACTCTAATGCGTAGCAGGGTCCATATATGATAATATCTATTGGGGGTCCAGGCATTTCTATTTAAGCCACACCGATATATTATAATTCCAGACTTCAAAGTTTACAGATTATAAAAAATATAGCGATTGGAAATTTATGCAGACTGAATACGTATTATTATTAGTAGGAGATTTTTTAATTATAGACAATATTTTGTATTAATTATTTATTAAATATAAATTTTGTGCAACGTTTCGACTGCTGATTCTGCAGCCTTTATCAAGTACTGTGCACTTGCTCCGACTCAAATGAACTGTTCATTTTAATACGTTTTATCCAAAAGATGATAGATAATCTCTGATGATATGCTTGTTTTAGTCATGTACCGTATGTTTAACAGAATGACAAAATTAAGTAAGTAAGATGATCATGAAACAGTTTGGGATACGTTAATGAACATTAGATAGAAAATTTACGGAGAAAAAAATGTGTTCAAGATGAAAAAACATTTGAATAAAAACTTTTACAAATATTAAAAAATAAAAATTTTCAGGAGAAAAAATTACGAATGTAAATTTAATTGTTCAAATTCTATTTGTCATCCTTTCTTTTAGACAACCAATCGTCCAGTTCCTCCTATTTGCGTCATTAGCTTTAGTAGTTTTTTAAAAATTTATTTTTAAGCTTATTTTGTATGGGACTACTTTTACCAATGATCTGGTAGCAGAAGAGAGAAGAAGATAAAATACAAAAACTCCATGTTATAACAAATGATTAAATTTGTATGGTGATCTTATAGAGAAGAAGTTTAAGGTTAACAAATAAAATAATTTTTTTAATTATTTTTTAATTCTACATACTATTTTGATATCCCTCGTATTTTAGTAACTGACCATAGCTCTATAATTTTATAAAGATAAATATTCCATTAAAATGAAAATTTAATCGTAATTGATAGTGGGTAATTCGCGATGTGAAAATGAACCGCATTGTAATTGGAGAATGGAGAATATTATATGAACTGAAAAGACTATAAACCAGATACAATTATATATTAAATAATACAAATGGGGTTTGTTATTGAGCAGAGTGGTTTCCATTTCATTCATCTCAAATTAGAAAGAATCTGAGATTTATATCGTCATCTAAAATGTACATTTCTTTATAAATTATTTTACAAAGGTTAATTAAAATCCTTTCTCTCTTTCTCTTATAGCTATTTGATAATAATACATTTTTGTAAGTTTAAAGAAAAAAAATTTAGTGGAAATGACTCTGGTTTATTGAATATTCTATGGTCATGGTTTTGGCAGGCCGCCGAGAGCCTTGTCGGGCCCAGGGGCTGTAATCAATAATGACCCCCCTTTAAAAAAAAAGGTTAAAGTTAAAAAAGAAATAGACTATATAGTAAGCGCTGGAGAAAAAAAAAATATTTTTTCCATGACCAATTAATTAACAATTAGAATTTAAAAGGCTAGGGCTCCCTCAGAAGGAGATCCTTTTTAATGAAAATATTTTTAAATTAAACATTTATAGATGGGGTAATCTTTTAAAAATAATTTAATTTTGTTTTTCATTAAAAATTTATGGTTGAATTTTAAAGTGTTCCCTCGGAGGGTCCGGTGAATGAGTTCATAACAAATGAAGCTATGTTAAAATTTTAATGAAATAGAAATCCGTAATTTTATTATTTCCGGATTGTTAATAAAAAAATAAAAGTTATTTAGAATAAAGGGAAGAATGGATTAAAAGGAAAGAAAAAATGTCAGTTTTAGCTCGGGAGAATCGTGGTCACCATCAATCTATCGATTAAGAATCTCAAACTGTAATATTTTGGTAAAAAATTTCTTTGATAATGACTGAAAAAGTGGTAGAGGAAAATCTTTAAAGAATTTGATTTTTACTTTCTCTTACCTAAGTTATATATGGAGTCTATATATAGAGAGAAAGTATTGGATTCATGTCAAAAATTCTATGTCGAAGTGTTGATGGATATACACGTATACACTGCATCCAAAAAAGTGATTTTTGCAACATGGTCTGTCTATGTGTGTGTCTGTGAACGAAGTATCTCAAGAACGAAAAGAGCAACGATGTTGAAATTTTATATTTAAATCAGGGGCGTATATAAGGGGAGGGGGCGAGGGGGCCCGCCCCCCCCCCCGAAATTTCCCAAACACATATACATATATAGGGATATACAGACATCAGCGCAACAAATTTTTCCGCAGGGTGGAAAACTTTGATTCCGCAAAAGAAAAAATGTTCCGCAAAAAATTTCGTGTGAAAAAAAATTGAGTTCCTTAAAAAAAAATTTTCCGCAGAAAAATTTTTTGAGTTTAGGCCTCCCCCCGAAAAAAATTTCTATATACGCCCCTGTTTTAAATTAGGCACCTCCCTGGCATGTGAAACGAAGCTTTTGAACCAAGGTGTAGATGAAGTTGGCAAAAATAGAAAAATTTTAGATTTGATTGAAAATTGTATATTAGTTTTCGATGTCGCTGATTACAAATTTTATAATATTTATATAATTTAATAAATTGCAGTGGCGGATCATATATGGCGGATCACTCGTCAAAAATTTTGGTATATAAAATTATGCGAAATGTTGGACCGAACATTTAAGAAATTTCAAGACTATCCACATCTTTATATATCTCAAACATTCTCGACGAGTAAGATTATTTTATCAATCCTTTTCCCCATGATGCTATTTATTTTTAATAAAAATATATAATAATTTTATTTAGTTGAAATAAGAAAATTATATTTATTCACAATAATATTTCAAAAATATAATAATACTTTCAATAAGACATCTTTATAAAATAAAAAATAACCAAAAAAACTGTTGACTAACCAAGAATCTCCTCCGGGGCCAAAATTAAAATAAAATATTTTTCTCAAATAATACTTTTATTTAACTAAAAATAATAAAAATTTTATTTCTACACAATAATATTTCAAAATATGAAATAAGATACCATATAGAAAATGAAAAACTCTCTCCCCTTATTTTTAACATCAAAATTAGGGGAGTTGGGGCAGGATTTTTTTGCAGATTCTATTACAAGACATCTTAAACTATATATTCCATATCTCAGTTTTCCCGCTGGGTTCTAACTTTTTTGCTATTTGAAGGAAAAGTTTTTACAAAAAATCCATTATGAAAACCAACTTTGACATGATTTCTAAAAAATCTGGACACACACACAACTTTCTCTTACTTTCGGTAATCGAAAGTTGTGTTTGTGTTGTCACACCAGATTTTTCTTCTACATATATTTAGTCCCGACATACGGAACATATGAATTCAGATGTAAAATTTATAAGTATGGGAAAATATTTATATTTTGTTCTATGCACCATTTCTCCTATCTTCCCTATGAAATACAGGAGTAAAGTCTCAGAAGATTTCAATTGCAAAATGAGAATATACATTTTAAAGACATCTAAAAAATAATTGATTTTTGATTAAAAAAAATTTGACAAATTTTGAGAAAATCGAAAAAACTGAAAAAGTCATCAGAAAGTACTAGTAATCTTTGGCGATTTTGATTAACTTATTTTTCCTCCCGTGTTACTTAAATATAAAATTTCACCTCATACTCAATTCCTTCATCCTTAAAATTGAACAACACCCACCCACCCACCCACCCACAGACAGACCATGTCCGAAACCACTTTTTGGATTCAGGGCCCAAACGTGAAGATCCATCAAAATCTCGACATCGAATTTTTGACATGAAACCAATACTTTCTCTCTATATATATATTACATATATACATAGGAGAAAAACGAGTATAAATTAATGAAATTATTAGTAAAATTCTACATATTTTCCTTAACACCCTCCTTCAAACAGAATTGAAAAACAATCGAGTAAAAAGTTATGTTTTAACAAACAATGATTTTCAGACCTCTACCCCTCCCGCTCCAAAACCTAACTTTAACCTCCTATATCAATATCTCACTTTCCTTTTTTTCTCACCAACTATCCCTCTACAAATTATTTGGTCATTTTGTGGTTATTATTTTTTTCGATTTTGAATTTTTTCAATCTAGACCCGCAACGAGTACTATTACTTTAGTGATGCATTTTTTCAGTTTTTTTTTTTTTTTTTTTTCATTTTATCAAAACGATTTTGATTAAAATTCAAAAATAAATTATTTTTGATGCTCTTTAAAATGTATATTCGATCCATATCAACTCAACACCCGAATTTTTCCTCACCATCTCAGATTTTATTAAAATTTGGTATACTTATACTAGGTTCTAAGACTAAAAAAATTCCAATTTTTAAATGTTTATCTCCCGCCGTTTCCGATATATGGCAATGTAAAGTTTTCAGAAAGTCGCGAAAAAAGTGTAAACGTTGATTTTTTAAAATGTTCTGGAAGCTGTCCTAATTCAGCTAGAGAGCTGGGAGAGGTGTCATTTTCCAGCATTTTAAATGCTCTTTCAAATGGTATACAACATGACAAGGGCCTTAATGAAAAAATTCTTTTCAAAATCCAAAAATTTTGATTTCATTTTTTTCCAAAAAGTACATAATTTAAAATTCTCAAAATATTTGTATACATGCTTAGTACTGTTGTGAATCATATAGTAAAACATAAATGTGGGGTTTTAATGGGTTCATTGTATTGTATTTATATGTGGAGTTTCAGGGGGTATAAGAATAATAATACAAATCTAGATTATACTCGTAGTCATATTTCGGGTTATTAGAAGAAATTTGTTGTTGTTATTCTTATACCCCCCTGAAAGCTCAATATTTAAATTTTAGAGACAAAAAGTCAGTAGAGCTTAATCTCAAAAGAGAAGGAATAAGCTCTACTTTCATTTTACTTTCCCGCATTATTATTTAAATATATACAGTATATAAATAGATAGGAAAAACTAGGCTATATTTTATTATTATAACTGTTATATAACTATACTAGTAGTTCTGCCAAAGTTAGAAAAACCTAAGAGAAAAGCCAAAATTTGGATTAAATCATCCTCAGTGGGGTGTAAAAAAGGCTTACCAATATTTATTGATAACCATGATATCCCCACCATTTCCTTTATCAAATATTTTAATTCAAATTAATTAAACGTTTGTCTCAAACCTTCCTCTCTTTCATATTTATCCAAGGATGGATAAGCCTATGTACTATAGACTATTTTTTTGATAGTTAAATTCTTTTGATCTCTGTTCCGATAGGAAGTGGTTCCAAGTTATGCTCAGACAATTGTGAGTTACGTAATTAATTATTACATTGAAAAGTACAAGAAATGTGAATATTTGAACTGTAACATTATTTTAGAAATTTGTTTATAGCCTGCTAGTAGTTGTCTTAGTACTTTCCCGTTTACTTTGAAAATAAATCGGGTGTGAACACCCCCTGGAATCATATACATACATAAATACCCATATTTTTGAGTGAAGGAGTTTTAAAATTTCGGAAATTTTCAAATCTCGAATTTTTTGAAGATAACACTATTTATTCTCTCTAATCTTCTTATACGGAAGGTAAAATCCATAATTTCTTTTATTCTTTCTCTTGGTTTAATATAATTAACCCCCCCCCCTTATTTTTTTCACCATTTTTATATTATATTAATTTTTGTTCATTAATTTATTTTAAAATTTATAAAATATATAACTAATCAATATTTTATTCATAATTTTAATTTTTATTTTAACATCTTTTACATATAATTTTTTTATACAATACCACTTCAATATTTCTTTAACAGACTTGTTATTTTTGTTTTCTGTTTATTTTAGTTGACACAAATAACATCTTCTTTCTTGTAGTTTTTAGATCAAATTTTATTTGACATTGAGGGGATTCCTCAATTACCCTTCTAATTGATTTCTGTAGTCCTTGTATCGATCTTATTTTTATGTGATCGCAAATTAATTCCTCGCTCAATTCAACAAAAATTTTCTTCGAGGTGTTTTTTTTGGAAATTAACATGAGATTTGTGTTTTAAATTAAAATAAATGATCATTGATGCAATTGCACATACCGTAATAAAGTTTTCAAAAACGGCCAACAGCCAATGATTTGTTTTTCTTTTGCAGCTAGCTATACTACCGTATGAGTGTTTGTCATTTTATCCAAAATATCTACTGCTCCTTTCGATTGATTATAATAAATAATAATTTCTGGTTTTTGGGCATGTTCATAAACAATACCAATATTGTCTGAATGATATATACTCGACAAGAGTAAAATAGACTTGCTTTTTTAGGCACATAAGAGACAAGCGCAAATTTGAGAGTAAATCGAAAAAGTGGTTTTTTTTTTCCAATAGGTAAAAATTCAGCTGGAATACATTTTTGATCTTTTCTAAAGTATCTTTTCCAATAAAAAATGGAGTATTGAAACAGAAATTATGAGTCAGGTGAAAATTTCCGTAAAGAATATAAATATTTTTTTTTTGATCAATATCTTCATTGCTTGAATTTTCATTATTTTCTTCAGTAATCTGATCCTCTATACTGTATTTTATTTTATTTATTTTTTTTTTAAGAATACTGTCTTTATCTTCGATAACATTTCAATCTCCTAGCTCTTTTCATTCTTTAGATATTTTGTTCACAAACAGACCATGTTGCAAAACAACTTTTTTGGACTCAGGGGACCTCAAAACGTTATATCCATCAAAATCTCGACATTGAATTTTTGACATGAATACAATACTTTCTATATAATTACATATATAGTTAAGAGAAAGTAAAAGCATTCTTGAATGTTATCAGAAGATATAATCTCAAAAATATGAGAAGCTTTGAGATCCGAAAGTCGAGATGAAACTGACAGTTTTCTTGATTTTTTCAAAATTAATAAACAATTTGACAATATTTATTTTATTATTTAAAAAGAACATGACAATTTTAAATATTTAAATACATAATACATAATAGATTGTCATTCAAAGTGTTTTAAATACCCAGAAACCCCAAGGGCCTGGGGCCCTCCTTGTGACTTTGTGTTTGTAAAGTGTTCGAAGAAAAATAAGGCATAAAAAAATTTTTTTTTTGAAAACCCTTTAAAAATACCTTTATTATGAATAAATGGAGGAATACTAAAAACTTGAAATTTATAAGAAGATTTTTCTGAGAGTTATTGAGAAAAACGAGGACCTGAAAGCCCTGGTTTTGCGTTCTAGGGTTAAGCATAATTTGACCTTCTAATTTTATAATTTTGATCATATACATGAATGATTAAGATGACATAGAAAAAAAATTGTTGTAATTTTTCTTTTATTTATCTATAGTTTATAAATTCTTTTTTAATACTGTTAGTTTTTCTTATGATATCGATTATGGTTTAGAAAGTGAGTTTAGGCTCGGATGCCGCGGGGATTCGATCCCGGGCCTCGGACGATATAGAGTATGCCACACACACCAAACCACACACCACGTAGGTTTTGGCGCAGCGCCGGGTTTAATATTGATTAGATAAGAGCGCGGTGATATCGGTCGCGCAAAAGCGCGCGGTTCATGGGAGGTGTACAGTGAGTGGCAAAGTTAAAGGACACCCATACGGTGTTATAATATGATTAATGCATATTTTTTTTTTTAAATATGAAAAATTTTCTTTTTTCTGGAAAATTTCCAATAAATCTTCTCTAATAGTACATGTAGTAAATGAATGGGGTCACTAATTGTATAATAAAATGGGTGGTGGTGGTGAGGGATGGCTAACTCGAAGAAAAAATAAATAAATAATCTATGTATGTATATACCTTAACAGCTTGGAAATGTTCGGTCCGTAGAGTTTCGACAATCTCTTGATCAACGGTGCCGCTGGCGCCGCCACCTCCGCTACCGCCACGATTAAGTCCTTGTTGATTACTCGACGAGCGGAATCCGTCGAGGAAACCCTTGAACGTGATTTTATTCATAATGTACCGGTTAAAATTATTGTAATTTTTTTTTTAATTTAATTGAAGACACAACACATCGCCCGTGTCAATAGGACAACACTAATAATACGAAAGCCACGAGCATTCTAAAACATGTACCCGATTCTCACGCCTCGGCTCAACTGCGCTTACTCGGCTCTCCTGGTCGTCCCCCCGTCGGGGACTCCGATTTCCCCCTCTCCAAGACCCACTCACACACACGCACAAACAAATACACGGCCACGTTTTTTAAGAAAAAAACAACACTTAAAGCAAATGGGAATGAATTTAAAAACAATTTTTAATATCTATTATATAAAGCGATAAGAGATTTTTTTGGATTAAATGCGGTTTTAATTGGGTTTCGACAGCATTGCGGTGCGCACTGACAGATCAATACCACCCAACGCGCAAACAGCTGATCCCAACCTTTTCATACCAATTCTTTTTTATTTTTTTTTCTGTCCAAGTGTGTTTTTAAAAGTTTAAAAATGAGTTTTAAAATGTGGTCGAGGACATTTAATACAATTGGAACCATAGCTGCTTATAAGTCATTTAACCGAAGTAAAACCAGGTATAAAATATCTGATGACGTGTCATCAATTAATTAAAAAAAAATGAATTAAAAAAAAATTAATATGATACAAAATTTCCATAATAAATTTAATTATAAAATATCATTACAAATATTATTTTGAGACTAAAACAAGATTAATTCTAACCTAACCTTTTAAAACATGACATTTTCTTTCTTCAAATTATATCTATATATATATATATATATAAAAGTTGGGAAAATAAAATAAAAAAGAAATTAATAATTATAAAAAAGAAAATGAATTTGGCTGTCCGTTTTAATAAATATATTGTTTATATTTAAAAAATTGAAAATTTAAATTTGTAATAAATTTCTCAATTTTAATAATTAATTAGTGAAATTAAAAATATAAGAAATTGAAAGTTTTAATATATTTACCATTTTTTTTAAATTATTCATTTTTTATAACAATTTTTAGCACTAGCACTACAGGCTTCAAAATAACTGACTGATTTGGGATAAGCTCTCAAACTTTAAAAAAGAATATTGTTTTATTAATTGATTTGTATATTCTTTGCGATTTTCAAATTTAGATAATGCAGAAAATGGCCGGGGAATAAGTGACCGAAATGATTGATTTCATCATACAATTAGATAAACATTAATTAATAAATAGAATTATAAACTTTTTATTTTTATTACTAATTAATCAACATTATCGAATAAATTTTATTTTGTAAATATCTTCATTTACTCCTGAAAAAATAAGAGAAAGTAAAAATTATCATTATTATCTTTAGTATTAATTGAAAAAAACCCTTTAGATTAAAATAATATATAGTTTTAATTAAAATAAAAAATATTTTTAAATTATTAACTTGTTTCAGATATATTTCTATTGCCATCGTGTCGACTGGTTTTGTTATTTATGAATTAAATAAAAAAAAAGCTTTTATGGCTGAGCCCTTTGACTCTAATAAATTCATGGCAGAGCCGATTACTCCCATGGATGATTTGAAGAAAAATTCTGATGATATGAAAACGAAAATGGAATTAATGATAATGAAAATTCAGGTTAAAAATATAAAAATTGTAAATAAAAAAAATTTACAAAAATAATATAAATTTTTTTTTAGACTGATTTTTGTAGAGCCCTCGAGGGAGAGGAAGATAAAGAAACGAAATTTATAGTAGATCGATGGACAAGAAAAGAAGGCGGAGGGGGAATCACTTGTGTAATGCAGGATGGTAGGATTTTTGAGAAGGCTGGAGTAAATATTTCCGTTGTATCTGGTCATTTGCCACCTGGGGCTGTACAGCAAATGAGATCAAGGTGATTTATTTAAATAATAGGAATTTGACTACTTTATAAATATGTTATTTCTCATAGAATTAAACCAAAGGTAACATTATCCCACTATATACATATATGAACAATAAATGGCCATGTTATGCATAAAGGAACCAAGCGCAGTTATGATCGAATTCGACAATACCGCCAACTTGTAGGGGAAAAGATCTACCTCTTTATTTAAATCACATTATTACTCTGTGAACTTTTTTGTATAAAACAATAAAAAAAAGTCATTGCCATTGGGAGTGTTTACAAGTGTGCAAATGAAATGCCCTTTATCTCAGATTTAGGTTAATGGCGCTTGGTTCCTTTATTCATAACACCACCCAAATATAATATAGGTACATTTTCTTATTAATAAAAAACTCTGTACATATAAAAATCTTGACAAGGCATTCAGGCAACCTAGTAATTCTAAGACCGGACTCACACAGGCAAGAAATTGTTGTCAGTCAAAAAAATGTGGGGGGAATAAGCCTGATACAAAGGTCGTGCCCAGTGTGTGACTGGCCTGTTTAAAACCATGTTGATTAAAATATTTCTCTCCGCGGTCTTCCTTCATGTCTGTTTCTGTGTGCCGGTGGCCTAACTAAGCAAGTCTGTTTTGAAGACACGAGTATATATATATATATATACTGGCGAAGATAAGTTTTCTCGAGATAAGTCGCGTTGTTTGTTGAGATTTGCTCGACTTTTCATTTATCCTTTTGGAGCTATTTTCAAGAGTGAGGGATTAAGAGATAATGGTTGAGGTTTATTGATTACGGGATTGCAGTCTTGCTGGACCCCAGGTCTGTTTAGTGAGCGTGAACAACCCACCTCCACCATTACCTCCTAATACCGTACATTTAAAAATGGTTCCAAAAGTAGAGCGGGAACATCTCGAGTAAATATCAACAATTTAACCCAAGAAAACTTATCTTCACATACACCTGGATGCCTTCCAGAACATATCCCCTGCTGAGAATCATAGTGGCGAAAGTCCGAAAATTTAATTTTTGAGTTAAGCCTACTCAACGTTGTTAAAACGTCTTCTCTTTTGACTCGTGAGTGTCAAAGTGGCGAAAATAGATTTCCATTCTTTGCTATTGATTCTGGCCTATTCATTTGTTGCCCGGCTATTTAAATGTAGTCCCCTATATGTTTATAAAACTATCAAACGCCTTTTCTCAAATTGTTTCATTTCGGACTTTAGCCTCTATAATTCTCAGCTGGTGATATATATATATATATATATATATTCATTGTCAATGCAAACACAAAAATGGTATATATATTATATATTAAATATGATAATTGGGCCAGCCAGTGGCGCAACTTGGTTTGCTTCTAGAGGAAAGGATAGGAATAAAATAACATTCAAATAAAAAATGTTGTTTTCAACGACGACATATTTATATACCAAATAACAGAGATGGGAGATTACGTCACTCAAGTCAAGTTTCGGTGTGTGACCACCCTCAATTCGGACTTTGCCAGAACCCCAGTCAGTAAACACAAGTCAGGTCCCGGTGTGATCCTACCTTAATTATTTGTTACAGAGGAAAGACGCTTTCGGATGGACAATTACCATTTTTTGCTGCTGGCATAAGTTCAGTCATTCATCCAAGAAATCCTATGGTTCCTACTATTCATTTTAATTACAGGTATTTTGAAGTACAGAATCCAGATGGAACGAAACAGGTAAAGAAGAAATTTATTAGAGTGAGGTGATTAGCTGAGTAGATCTTGTAGGAGGGAATGAAGAAAAGCGAAATTGAAGATAGATTTATATCGTTTATTAAGGCACTTCAAGCCGACGTTCGGTCAGTTATACGACCATCTTCAGGGCTGAAGTGTGTCAACAAAACTTCTAAATTGATACAATTGTTTGGTTAGAACCTTGTCTCAAATAGGCTTTGGTCTTTATTTAATGGCAAGAAAACTTTACACAATGTAACATTTAACTTTTTGAGTTTTGTTGACACACTTCAGATGGTCATATAACTGACCGAAACGTCTGCTTGAAGTGCCTTAATAAACGAAATAAATCTAGCTGCAATTGCTCTTTTCTTCATTCCTTAGTACAAGAAATTTATTTATATTGAATACATTCAAATATATTAGTTATATATATATATATAGTTTTTTTTTTTTTTTTTTTAGTGGTGGTTCGGAGGAGGAACAGATTTAACGCCCTATTATCTAAATGAAAAAGATTCAAAACTTTTCCATTCTGAATTAAAGAAAGCTTGTGATAAACACGACAAAAGTTATTATCCCAAATTTAAAAAATGGTGTGATGATTATTTCTTTATTAAACATCGAGGTGAGAACCTTTAAATTAATATAATTAATTAAAAAAACAAATAACTAAATAAAATAAATATCATTTTCAGATGAAAGACGAGGTGTGGGAGGAATATTTTTTGATGATCTAGATAGTCCAAATCAAGAAAAAGTCTTTGACTTTGTCAAATCATGTGCCGAAGCTGTCATTCCTTCTTATGTGCCATTAGGTAATTTAATTAATTATATCCATTTTTTTTTTGATTACTCTTTCAAAACATACTTTTACTATAGAATGTTTTTCCCATTATCATTATTAAAACAGTAACATTTTTTTATTGAGGTAACATAAGCTTGACTGTCCTTTTGGGATTGATGTTCAGATAGTTAATCGACCAAGCCATTTTATAAGCTAGTTTGTTTTTGTCAGTCTATCTGCGTAAATGTATTAAACGCTTCTTCAAAATAAGTAATTTCTTAAATACATCCAAAAATGAAAGATTCAAAAAATTTTATTTGAGTTGAAATTTACATTTATTAAACATTATATATATATATACAGCAGATAGGAAAGGAAAATGCAGCCAGGTAATAAGTCTCCACGAAATTAAACTCTCTGTTAAGGAAACAGTTTCAGTTTTAATGAGATAAAACCATCCTCAGTCCAATAGTTGAGAGTATTAACTCAAATGACAAAGCATTGAGTCAATAGTGGAGTTGTCATGTAGTGTGTATTATTATACATAAATTGTTTGTACAAAATACAATGCAATGCTTATCCGTCATATATACAGTGCGCCAAGTCATTAATCAAAACAACTTTGTATCTCTAACTTGGCGCACTGTATATATGACTGATAAGCATTGCATTGTATTTTGTACAAACAATTTATGTATAATAATACACACTACATGACAACTCCACTATTGACTCAATGCTTTGTCATTTGAGTTCATACTCTCAACTATTGGACTGAGGATGGTTTTATCTCATTAAAACCGAAACTGTTTCCTTAACAGAGATTTCAATTTTGTGGAAACTTATTACCTGCCTGCATTCTCCTTTCCTATCTACTGTTTAAATACAACAGCTACTTTAAATCTTCAAACATTATATATATATATATGAATAAAATAAAGCTTTTTTCACGATTCTAAAACATATTAATTATTTTTAGTGAAACAACACAAGAATGATGGTTATGGATATCATGAAAGAAATTGGCAACTTTTAAGAAGAGGACGCTATGTGGAATTTAATTTAATATATGATAGGGGAACAAAATTTGGATTATATACTCCTGGAGCAAGATTCGAATCTATTCTTATGTCTTTACCACTTAATGCCGTAAGTACAATATTTATATACCAATTTTTATAAAATGAAGGAAAAAGAAAATTTCAGTAAGTATTTTTTTCTCTATCGATTTCAATAAATGGCTAACGTTTTATGGACTATAATCAGAGCTTGCATTGCGTCAACATGCTAGATCTTAAGCTAGTCTTACATCTTACAATTGAATTTGAAATAAGAAAATTGGGTCTTAAGACCCTCTATTTGTGCCTCCATTGCATAAATAATAACAAGATATATTTATTTCAAAAAAATATATATAGTATATATAAATAGTTGAATAGGTAAAATCCACATTTCGCTTTTTAGTTTATTGAAGTCTCAAGGCGAGCTTAAGATCTAAGAAGTTTTGGTGCAAATAGGCATAAAGCTTTCATTATTCCCAACTAGAAAGAACAACCTTAGGGATAAACACATTTTAATATAACATTGTTATTAAAATTTTATACAAATTAAAGGGTAACTCCCCGCTAAGGCGCATCAAGCCTTTGGCGCCCCTCGCGCATCCGGTTTTCCGGCTTTTTTTTTAAATTTTATAATAAATTCATTTGATATCACAAATCCGGAGAAAAATTACAAAAAAAAGCTCGAACGAGATTCAAATACTAAAAGAAAAAAGTCGAACGAAAAACGGCGCCCCTGTTGAGTTGATGGGGGGGGGGGGGGGCATCACCCCACCCGCCCTCAAAGGCTAGTTACGCCACTGTTCACATCGATTTCCTTTCTGATTGGGGGGAGAATGTACTGTATATGTCTTTATGATAATCCTTCAATCCATGGGTTCGAATTTCGAACTTCGAAACGTTAGCCTTGCATTAAAAATCAATAGAGAAAAAATACTCGCTTCAATTTTCTATTTTCTTTTTTCTTAATTTTGGAATTTTCCTTCAGAAATACATACACTCTTCCCTTACATTTAAAACACCAAAATATTTTTATTTGTTTTAGAGATGGGAATATATGCATATCCCCGATCCGAATACACCTGAAGGAAAGCTAACAGAAGTCCTTAAGAATCCACGGGAATGGGTTTAATTTTCTTTAGTTTTATCACATTGTTATTAAGAAAAAACAACAAAGATGTTTTTTAGACTATATTTAAGTAAATACTGGTTAAATGAAAAGAAAGTATTAATACATCGCCAAGATTTATAAGAAAACTAGATTATATATTTTTACTATCAATGTATAATATTTAATACTGTATTTTTTTGAGATAATAATAATTTATATTATGTTATAAAAAATAATGCCTTTTTATATTATTCCTTAAAAATATATATATACAGTATATATTTATATTAATTACAATATTGATTAAATTAAATGCAATAAACTTAAAAAGGTAAAATATGATAATACTTCAATTTTTTTGGTCAATAATAAGAATTCTTGAAGAATTCTTAAGTTTGGTATAAAATATAGAAAAAAAATAACAATCTCGAACAAATACCTTTAGATACGACTCGTACTAATAAATTCTTTGGTATCATAAGATTACAAGCGTAAGTTTTAAGGGAATGAGATAAACGATTGAGAATCAGTTCTTAAAAACATTTTTGAGGTTTACCAAAGTGGTAAATCAAATGTTTCTTGATCTATGCTTGATGGGAGACCATATTATTTTTCCATTCAGCTGGGGTCAACTCGTCCAAACGTTTATCTAAGAAGCCTACTCTAGTGCCAATACTATTAAGTGTTTCACCAAGTTCTGCGTTTTGTTGAGCTCTCATTTCTGGGATTAATGTTTCGATACGCTCCACCTAAAAAAAATAATATATATATAAGGACAAGTTAAATATATTTTGTAATTATTTTTACATACTAAGTCAGGGGTGTATATACAATTTTTTTTTTGGTGGGGGCCCGAACTCATTTTCAATTACCCCCCCCCCTCCATACACAAAGATATTTTTAAAATACCGATTATACCTATGCCCCGAGGGGCCCGGGCCTTCATCTCAAAGACAAATTTTCATTAATTTTTTTTTTTTCAATCTAAATTTTTCCGTTTTCACCTGAGCCCCGAAGGGCCTGGTCCTCTCAGAGACAAATTTTTGTAAGGGCCCAAGGCATGAAAAGCTAATGGCTTCTCTGTGAGTCACGGGCTAAATCTTTTAATAATATTATGTGATTGGAACTTAAAGATACTCACTCTTCTTTCCAGATTTAAAAATTTGCTTTGAACGGATTTCAAATATGACGACGGTAGAGACGAACGATAGCATGGTGGAGCTGTACATTGAACTAGAGATTAAAGAACATCGCTTACTGAATTTTATAAAATATATTAGTTTTGAAAAATGTATACTTATTATAAATTATTGAAATGCAATATGATTGAATTTTCTTTGAAATAAATTGATAAAAAACTTACTATTTTGATGAATTCTGGCAATATCCAACATAAATGGGCTAAAAAAGTATTTAGGAATTAGAATATAAATACTATAATAATAATAAATATAAAGATAATAATTTTCAGATTGAGAACAAGGAAAACTAATTTGAATTAAAACGATTAAAATTAAAATTCATTCTAATAATATTATGCTACTTTTATTAGAATCATCCCCATATATATGAAGATATGAATTTTTTAAGCCCCGGAATTGTACTCCTTTGCTAAAACCTTCCAGAACATATACGGTATATATATAGATGTATGTGAGGTGAAATTTTCTCACGTTAAGGTAAGTGGTATGTTGAATTTTATTGATATTTTTAAGGCAAGCCTAAACAAACGTCTGAGACATCCATCATCCATATTGATGAACTAGCAAAACTCCGAACCACCACTACCCATTATTTTCCATTATTTTCTAACCCAATACACTTAAAAATGGATTTAAAAAAATAGGCGGAATTTCGAGTTAATCTCAAAAATCGACATGGTTTAATCTGAAAAAATTTCACTTCATATATATACAGAGTCCCGGACATTAGGCAATATTTATTTATTAATAATGTATTGAGCAACCATTTGCCTGTAGAAAATTTTTACAGGTTATTTGGGGCTATTCCAGGATGTCTATTTTAAGTTTTCGACCTCGAGGTGTGCTAACTTGGGGGGGAGGGGGGGGGTTAATATTGGGTCTACAAATTCGTTTTATCAACCAAATTTTAGCAAATATAATGCTATACAACTTTGTATCGTACTATGGTGGACAAAATATGCTTACAAGGGGACGGCCAAGTGAGTATATCACGGATTCGTTTGAAAAAAATTGAGGTGATACTTTGAGCCAAAAAAATGTTCACGTGTCTCGGCGTTTTACTCCATAGAGCCCCGATTGGCCAAAAAAAATAAATAAATACTGAAATAATTTTCGCGCTTTCAAGTAGTTTCTATTTGAAACATTACGTAACAGTCAGCTGTGGCTAGGCTGGTAGCGTAGCCGACTGGTAAGTAAGTTGTCCCGGGTTCGATCGACGGAGTAAGCAATTTTTTTTTTATCTTTATATGTTACCGTAACAAACAATATATTTAAAACTGTTTCATATTATTTTTTTTTGTAATTAAATTTTTTTTAATTTTTTTTCGAGTTTATTTATTACCTTAAAATTAAAATTTAATTTAAATGCATGAAGAAAATATTTAAATATATGAAGAAATAAAGAAGGCATAAAATAATCCATTAATTAAATAATTACATGAAATTAATAAAAAATTTATTTGCTTATATTTGATAAAAAAATTAGGTACAGTCAAGCGAATATAGATAACATGCAAAACAAATAAATAGATGACTATTAGCGCAGTTTATAAAGGATATTTTTTTACATGCACATTTTTGTTTTCGAATTTCAGGAGAGAAGCACTATACTGTCTGTACTAATGAAACTCGAAAAAAAATTTTAAAATTTAATTACTAAAATAAAATAATAAAATATAAAAAAAAAATAATATGAAACAGTTTTAAATATATTGTTTGTTACGGTAACATAAAAAGATTAAAAAAAAAAATTGCATACTCCGTCGATCGAACACGAGACCACATACTTACCAGTCGGCTACGCTACCAGCCTAGCCACAGCTGACTGTTACGTAATGTTTCAAATAGAAACTACTTGAAAGCGCGAAAATTATTTCAGTATTTATTTATTTTTTTTGGCCAATCGGGGCTCTATGGAGTAAAACGCCGAGACACGTGAACATTTTTTTGGCTCAAAGTATCACCTCAATTTTTTCAAACGAATCCGTGATATACTCACTTGGCCGTCCCCTTGTTAGTTTATGAGATATAAAACAAAATAAAAGTTGAAAAAAAGTCCTAAAATTTTGAAGTTTTTGTCCCTCCTCCTCCCCCTCCCCTCACCAAAAGTTAGTACAGAGTCCTTGAGATCAAAAACTTAGGATTCCTAGAGTACCCACAAATATCCTGTCAAAATTTCTACAAGCAAATGGTGGCACAATACATTATTATTATATGTCTGGTGTTCATTATACAATATATTGTCTATCCCCTGTATATATACAGTACATATATATATATATATATGCAAAGATAAGTTTTATATATATATATATTCTCCTTCCTATATCTCAAAGGCAAACACGCCCCTCAGAGACTTCCAATAACATTTCGACTTAAGAAGTGGACACATTGAGGCCTCAAAGTAAAACCAAACAGAACACAAACACCACCAATCAACCTCTTTCTAGATTTCATCGTTTCGTCTTCGAACACCCTGTATATAGCGTATATTTTATACTAGTTTATATATATTATTATTTATTTGATTAATTAAAATATTATTTTTTGTATTATGGGTTTGGAGAAACTTAACCACCATATGGCTTAACAAAATTAAATAATTAAACAATTTTCGAGATCTATTAAATATATATTTGAAAAAGATATTATTATTAAATGAATACATTGATTCGGACTTAAGTCATAGATATTTTTAACAAATTTGTTTTGGTAGGCCAAAAGTTCCATTGCCCCCGGGAATCTAACCTATGATCTCCAGCTTTTCCGGAGTTCTACCCTTTGCACAAGGCCACTGGATCCTCGACCAACACTAACAAATACTCACATTCCCTACATATGCAAGTTGTCATTGTAAGGCTGGAGATCATGGATTTGATTCCCGAGGATCATGGGACGTTTGGTCCACCAACAAATAAAAATACTCAGAAATTTGTTAAAATTATATATTTTATTGAGCAAATATTTCGAAAAACCTAACAAAGCTTTCCAAATTTGGTATGTGATTGTATTTAAAGTATGTGAAGGAGCTTGTTTTAGTGATGTACATTGTTGTTATATATATATATACACATCAAGGCAAGTAAATGAATACATTTAAAGAGGGGCCCGCCCCCCCCCCCGAAATTTCCCAAACATATATGCATATATAGGGATATACAGACATCAGCGCAACAAATTTTTATAAGCCTACAAGGACTGAGAATGGACAAATAAAACTTTGTCCAAAACGTCTCCTTTTCGGCATTCGGCATCCAAAGGCTCTCTTTATTTGCTGCACCTGTACTTGATCTTTTCTATTCCATAACATCAACAGCAACTTCTCTTCAACTTAGGTAATTTAAATATATGGTAAAAAATATTAACTGAAATCATACTTCTCTTGACTACTCCCTCGAAGCAAATAAGTGAGAGGCACAAGTGTTTGATCTGCAAGTCTCAATTTGACCACCTCCTTTTCAACTTGTTCTAATCCGAGCCATTTTCTAATTTTATATTTTAATTCATTTAATTTTAGATTGCACGATAGTTCAATTGGGTGAGGAGGCGAAACAGGCACAGTGCTATCGACAGTTGATTCATCTAAATTGAAATTTATAAAAATTATTGTGTGACAAAAATATAGAATTTGAAAGAAATTCAATTTACCAAGAAGATCATATCGTCGTACCGTGACCCAGGAAGTTACAGACTCCATGACCATTATTTAAATTAACAAAATGTGAGGTATATAAATATAAGTCAGTTTTAAATAAAAAATGCCATACATTAATTATAATAGTTTGACAAGTTTGCACTCAAGGTTCCATTGGAATCACAGAGTATATATAAATTGGAATAAGAGAAAAAGTAGTAGCTGAAGTGTACAAAAGATGGCAGCACTAGGATAATTTAATGCATGGAATGTCAAATTCAATTTGGTCATAATCTGTGTCTGTGTGTGGATATTTTTGACCATGAAGGAAATTAGCTAGGAGGTTGAAATTTTATATTTAAGTTAGACACCTTCCGAACTCGTGTAAATAAGCTTTTAATCAAAATCAGCCAAAAAGTACTAGTACTTGTACTGATGTAGTTTTTCAGTTTTTTTTTTTCGATTTTCTCACAATTCGCTCTAACGATTTTTTTTTTAAATTAATAAATCAATTATTTTTTAGATGATCTTTAAAATGTATATTCTCATTTTGCCGTAGAAATCTTCGCCATGCTCGCTGGGAGGGGGGAAATGGGACCACGAGCTATCCTCTGGGGGGCCTGGAAAGCCCCATATTTTCTCAATTTCTCTTGGGGCAGGGAGCTTTCTGGGGGGAGGGGAGTCACGAACCTTCTGGGAGGGGGCCAGGTCCCCCCAGCACCTCCTAGTTACGCCCATGCTCTTACCGAAGGGTAAGAGAAAGTTGTGTGCTGTGCACCAGTCACACCAGATTTTTATTTAACAGGGCATTCAAAACAAAGAATCATTTATAGCAACATCGAACGAACAGTAAATAAAAAATTCAATATATTTAAAATAATATTTCCTAAAGAACGAGATCATGTATTAATATTCTTTCCCTTTGATTTATTCATCGAGTAGAAAGAGAGGGAATACTGTGAGTGCAAGTGAGAGAGAAAATCTTCTGTCTTGAGCACAAAACCGGTTTGCCGCCTGGAAGTCAAACAATCGACTCCGACATCGCGCCTTGTTTCTCAGAAGCAATTAAAAAAGCAATAAAATTAAAATTATATAATTATATTCCCCGAACTGAAAACTTCGGCTCAATTTAAAAAAAAAAAATTGTTTTAATATAATAAAATAACTTTTTGATTTCAAACTTACATTTTATATTTTTACTTTTTCCTACCTCTTTATATGTTAATATGTAGAGAGAAAGTATTGGTTTCATGTCAAAAATTCGATGTCGAGATTTTGAGGTCCTCTGAGTCCAAAAAATGCTTCCCGCAAATTGGTCAGTGTGTGTGTGAACATTTTTAACCATGAAGAAAATGAGCTAGGTGTATTTATTGTAATTATCTAACATTTTGAGTGGGATTTTACATGAAAGCTTAGTTACATGTTTTCTAAATCTAAATAACTATTTATTAATTTTCTCTTTTATATTAATATTACAGAGATATGTTATAAGTCGACTCTCGATAATTCAAATTTTTCGATAATTTGAACTCTTCAGCTCTGAACTTCGGTAAATTGAAAAAATGTTGTGAATTTAGATACACTAGATAACTCGAAATATTTATGGAAACAAAAGGGGGCGAGAACGTTCTATAATTCGAACTAGGCCACTTTACCCTCTTTATAATTCGAATTTTTTCTAGCAATATTTACTTCTCATTTTCGGCGTAATGTTTACCTCCTTTCAGTCCAGCTTAACTTCCCTCTCTAGTTCTCTTTCACGATGAGTGTAAGTCAGAAGTACGTCTCCCGTACTGTGTCAAAAAAAAAAAAAAAATTATCGCGGTCGTGAAAAGTAGTTTAAAAAAAAAAGATGTCGTTAAAACTTTCAATATTTCTCTATCAAAGCTGTCTAGAGTTCTGAAGAATAAAAAAAAAAAAAAATTATTATTATTATTTTTACTTATTTGCTTTTTTTTTTTAATTTTATTTAAGATCTTTTTCGGCATAGGAAGCCATTCTCCACCCCGTCTTTATTTATTTCATTTGATTGGAAGCCAATTCAAATGAAATAAATTTATGTCGCATGAAACGGGATGCGATCGCTTGACCCCTAGCACAAGAGCCAGAAACTCTACCATTGAGCCATGGCCCAAGGGCTACTTTTTTGCTTAAGACTATCTATATACCTGGTATAATAAAAACTCTTAATAATTCGAATTTTTTTTCTTTCCTCTTGATAATTCACAAACTTTATAATTCGAATTTTTCTTGTGGTCCCTTCAATTTCGAATTATCGAGAGTCGACTGTATATATAAATTAAATTAAAACTAAACAAGGTCCACCCTAAATGGGTTGAATTCATTATAAAGAATTATTTAAGCCTGGTTGCACAAATTTTCTCTCTCTTTAACATTTTTTTCTTTTAAATTTCTTGTTAAATTTGTACATCTGGTTCATCCATTTGGCGCAAAATAGCAAAATATGAATAAGACGTCCGTAAAAGCTACAAGAAAATTGAAAAAAAATATTAATAAATTGAATAAAAAAAAAAGCTTATTTTTCTCACCGCTGTACATAGTTCAAGCGATATAGCGCCAAAGATTTGAGCAGGCAAAATGAGGGGCTTTTGAATTCTTAGTAGAATTAAAATCAAGCTTTTTTGAACATCGTTTGGAGCTTCGGTCCACCCACTGGCATAAGCCGAATGCTGAACTGCTAAGCTCTATTAAAATAAATTTAGAAAATAGAAGAATGTTAAACAAAATAAAGCATAAATTTCGTGTTGTCAGGATATTGAAATTAGCAAACAAAAAATAATTTGTGGCACTCTTGCAAGTCGAACCAACTACCTTCTCAAACTAGGTTTTTAAAATTCATATCTTCCAAACAAAAAATGATAAAAAAAATTCTAAAAATATAGGCTTGCTCAGCAGAAGGCGTTCTGTACAGAAAGCATAAAAACTTGGTACCATTTCCTGTGGAAGGTCACATATTCGTATTTCAAATTCCCACCCTCATTATGAAACAAGAATTACTATACTATAATTCGTGGCAGTGGTGGATTTATGATTAGGCCCGTGAGGCACCTAGAGCGGCAAAATTTTAGGGGTACCGAAATTTTAGAGACTCAAATTTAAAAATGATTAAAATTTTAAAATCAAATAGGCTTAGTTACAGTGACGGTGTTATGGAGGGGGGTTAATATAATATTGCTAGGACGGTAAATTAAGCTTTCCCCTTCCTAACAAATCTCTTAGTTCCTGCCCTATGCAAGCAGCCCGGAAGAGAAATAAACGCAATTTTATATCAGTGTGCTCGTCGACGTTTCGGGTGCTAATCACCTCCTTCCTCAGAGCTGTACCGGTGTTAATTATTGTTATATATTGTTATAAATGACGCCTGCTAGTCTTGACGAAGGGGGCGATTAGCACTCGAAACTTTGACGAGCACACTGAAATAAAATTGCGTTTTATTTCTGCCTACATAGTATCAAATGTATAGACAATTTCCAGCCATCTTTAACTAAGTAATACAGGTACCTTATCGATAAGATCAGATCCAAAATATCCATAAACGAAGAGTTGAGATAAGAAGCACATGAGAAGACAAATCGTCATTACGAATTCAAATGAACCTGCTTCGGCCGTTGATACTTGGAATATAACAGTACAAATGATTACACCCATAACGAAGCATTCAATAAACATTAATGGTTTATAAAATTGTGTCAATTGTTTAGAAAAATTAAGAATTGACTGAAACAAACAGGTTTTTTAATCTCTCTTAATTTATCTACAATCAAAATATTGTCGTACTTGATGATGTAGAATCAAACGTCCCATTTCAATTCGTTTTTTTCTGTGCGAAGAGATCTCATTCATCTCTTCAAAAGCGATTCCCAATGCCTTAAGTTGCCCTATGACAGCCATAATTATAGCAAAATAAAAAGCATCCATTATTCCAATGGACGTGGCATGGTACAAAGAAAGGATTACCTAAAAATAAATTTATTATTATTATTATTATGTTAAGTTATGACAATTCTTCTATCTAACAAGACATGTGAGTGTTTTTTATTGATGAGGCCAAACATTTTGAATACTATTATCTTATTCAAATAATAGATCTCGAAAAATATTTAGCTAATTCTTCTATCATTTGTTTGAATGGTAGGGGGAGGTGGATGAAAGATGGTGTTAACTCAAGTTGTTTACCTGAAGCGTATATATAATTTCATAATTTGGGGAAACGGTCTCATCGAAAGGATACCAACATAAATGCGGGAAATGTCGTGGTTTTGTTATATTTTCAGCAATATTTGTTGAAGTCACCCATTCTTTAACCATTGGACTTCCAGTAAAAAGAATTACTGTGAAAACGAATAAGGCAATATATCTGAAATTCATTGATATTATTATTAATATTAATATAATATTTAGTTTCATACATTTATAATATACTTACAATAATGATAACCTTGCATTGCGTTCATAGATATGCTGTAAATTATCTAACCTTTTCTTTGAATGAGAATATAATTCCTTTTTCATTGCCTTTTCAACCCAAATCATAAAGGATTCAAGACTATTTCTGAGGATTACCAACGGTACACCTATTAGTAATATTCGAGAAAATTAATGTTATTTTTATTTATCCAATAAAAAAAGCCTATCCAGCCAAGGTGAAAACCCTATTAAAAATCTGGTGTGACTGTTACACAGCACACAACTTTATCTTACCTTCGGTAATCAAAAGTTGTGTTCTGTGCTTGTCTCACCAGATTTTTCGTGTCGACATACATTTAGTTTCCAAAGATATATTAGAATGCAAGTCGTAAAATTTATAAGTATGGGAAAAGCCCTCGGGGCTTGGTGTAGAGGTTATGTAGATTATGTGCCGTTCGCGGAAAATTTCACTCTTTTGCGGAACCTGGTATTTTCGTGAGAATATAAATACAAATCTAATTTTTAAGTATTGATTTTTTAAATTTTATGTTAAAAATATATTTTTTTTGCGAAAAAAGGTATTTTTTCAAATCTCGGGGGGGGGGGGTAATTACCCCCTTTACCCCCCCCCTCCATTGCATCCGCCCTTGATGCTAACTTATAATTTCATTCATCTGTGAAAATATATATTGACTATATAACAAATGTAATTATTATATTCTTAATAGGTTTATTTATTTTAATAAACTTGTATTAAAATATGTGATCAATATGTAACAGGAGAATAGAATAGAAGAGGAGGTGTCGGCGCCAAAAGTGACGTCACGTCAGAAGTAACACTCCTTTCTGTTTTTAATCTCCTGATACATCTCAAGACTTATTATCATTGGAAATGTGTATTTTATTTATAATATAAAAACCCCCAGTATATTATTGTCTAATCATGCAGATTTGTGCTACCATCTTGTGGAGATGTTTAGAATAAGTATAATTTTTAATTTCTCCACAAGATGGTAGCACAAAACAGCATGATTAGACAAGTCTCGCTAGTGAACAGATACAAAAGAATATCATGCTGATTTGTGCTGCTACCTAGTGGAGACATTTAGAATTATGATTTTTAAAGTCTCCACAAGAGTGCAGCACAAATCAGTTAGCTGATTACTATAATATATATTATAAATAAATATATATACATACATACAATTCCAATGATAATAATTTTTTAAACTACCCGGAGTTCAAAATCAGAGAGGAGTATTATTTATTTTGGCGCCAAGATACTCCTCTACTATTCTATTCTCCTGTTATTAAGGACCATTTTTTAACACAAATTTATTGAATTTTGAATAAAAAATATAAACAATTATATATAGCC
>JAKCPI010018915.1:0-15325 GCA_023213315.1 Euborellia annulipes | reverse complement strand
ATTTAATTTTTTTTTACATATTTAAATTTATAATAAATAATAAACTTTTTCAGATGTCAGAAAAAAGAAATATTTTAAAATTGTTTATTTTTAACTTTGCCCATCAACCGTAGATTGGCAGGTAAAGTTAATGTAATCGTAAAAAAAATCGAAATTTTTCTGAAGCTGCCAAAATGCTTTTTGAGGTCCCCTGAATCCATTTAAGTAGTTTTTGGAATGATGTCTGTGTGTGTGTGTGTGTGTGTGTCTGTGGTAAATTTTTTCGTCAACGAAAACTCAAAAACTATTTGTTCAGTTGTTTTGAAATTTTGCACCCATAAACTAGGGGTAGAGGCCAAGAAGTGAAAAGCTTTTGCTAAACATCGGACCATTAGAGGGGGGGGGGGGGGGGGGCAAATATTTTTTCTTACATAACCTATACTTTTTTTTATATATTCAGAAACAAGACTTCCTCCCGAGTAAAATGATATATAATATGTATAACATCGGACCATTAGGGGGAGCTCTAGAGGGGGGGTGGGAAAATATATTTTTCTTACATAACCTATAATTTTTTTATATATTCAGAAACTAGAATTTCTTCTGAGTAAAATGATATATAATATGTATACCATCGGACCATTAGGGGGCTCTAGGGAGGGAGGGCAATATATTCTTTTCTTGAAAAGTGGGTGGGCAAAAGTTGTGCGCTCGGCTTAGTCCGACCCTTTATTTTTTTAATAGGGCCTTGCCCGTCCAATTTCATTTGAATGCCCGTCCTCCTAATCAGTTTATTAAAGTGAAATTTAGACTTGCTACCCGCCCATAATTTTTTCATGGTCTTCAAAACCCACAGGCCGGGCAGGGCGAATATTCAATTATTTTAAACTTGATTCAGTGTATTTTCATTTGGGCAGAAATCATATGGGCTTTAAAATTAAGGGGAAAACTACTGATCACGTCCCGAGACGCCGCCCGCCAGGGCTCGTTGGGAATGGCGCGGCGAAGCCGCGCCCTCCAACTTGTATATATATATACTTCTCTATCTATTATAGTATATTTTATTTATTTATTTTTTTTTTTTTAATTTTGATAGGAGAGTTTAACCCCCCCTTATCCCTTGTTGAATGTCTAAATATACTGTATATATAAAAGTTTGTTAAAAAATTTTAATTAAACATTTGTATATTTGAGTGTAAAAAATTAACAATATTTCGCCCTGTATGTGATAATAACTTATTATGCTCTAAAAAGTGCTCTTTTGGGAAAGTTGTTCCAAAATAGAGAGCCGTTTACAAAATAAACATACCACCAAAGTAAAATATTTTTTTTTTTTTTTTTGTTGTTTAAACAATATCATTAAAAATTCCAATTTTCTACAATAAGTTTTGACACAAAATTAATAGAATTTTTTAACCAACTAAATTACATTTTTTGAAGGGAACAGAATCATTTTTTAATAAGACTAATCCCCAAACTAATACCCTTTTCCATCTCAGATTAGGTGTAGGTAAAAAATGTTACTAATAAACGCCAGAGGAAAATTATTGAGCTTTACTAAGGCTTTTTATTTAGTAATAAATTTCTCTGTCTTTTTTTTATTAAAATCGATATATTATATTAAACTCTTTAAGCTATTAAGCATTATAAGGAGAGGTTGAAACTGTTAAAACGCAAGTACTTATTAAAAAAAATAAATTACAGACCAAAGTGTTTTTAAGATATATATGATTAAAATATTTAGTAGTAAATAACCTGTTTAGGTATTTTGACAGTAGAATTTTTCTAAATAAAAAAATTATTCTTTACATCTTTTTCATTGTTTAAAAAATATTTAAATAGGTAGTGAAATTATAATTTACCAGCAAGAAGCTGTAGTCCTCCAGCTAATCTGGCTGTGGCGGCATGGACCACGTAGGTGATGCAGCAGGCAGCTAAGGCAGTGATGGCGACGAGGAGTGATAAGGCAGAGGCCAGTCCCACCAAGATTGTACTGCACTGCCACCAGGCACTAGGAATGTCCCAGAATCTAAAAACAAAAAACAAAATAAAATCCTTAAAAATACTAGTTTTTTGTATGCTTTCTTAATAAATAAATAAATACCCTGTATATGAAGAAGATATTAAAAAGGGCGAGACAGCTAATTTTATTTTCATGTACCTATTGCTGTAGTTAAGACCGAATTTTGAATACTAATATCTTACTCAAATACTAGGTATATAGATCTCGAAAAATATTTAACTAATTTTATTTATTGTCTCAAATCAATGTTTAGGCCCATCTTCAGTGTATTCCACATTCTGTCCATATCGTAATTTTTAAATAATGTTTAGAATAACCCAAAAAGGATCTTTGAGGAGATTGACTGTAACCGAAAAGTCGGCTCTAACTTTGGACAGTAAATGAAATAAACTTGGACACCTTCCTTTTTTATTGGAAGTAATTTAAATAAGGATTTCTTAACGCTTGATGAGCTTCAGAACAAAATCAAAGTCAATCAATTTATAAAATATTTATCCATCAAATTATATTACAATCAGCGCCACAAACTCCTAATATGCTCAGGAATCGAGCCTTGAATCAAAATATTTAGCATTCGGATGTGTTGTCTTAAGGTGCGCGTCTCGAAGAGATGGCGTTAGTTTTTTCCATAGGAATACAAGGAATTTATTTCATTTCATTTGAAAGATTCTAGCTAATTAATTAAGGGTAAAAAATTAATTATTTTTTAACACAATGATTACTAATTTAATTATCTATAAGATATAGAGCGAATTTTTAAAAAATATCTTTTATTTAATGAGATTAATCTTAATAAAAAAATTTAATCAAATCAAAATTTCGAAATCAAAAAAAAGGACTTCTATAAGTTGTAGATATTTTAAATAGCTATTTGAGGTCGATAGCTTCAAAATTGTGGCCGCTGGAATCTCCCAAAATTAGCACCCCGAGACGCGCACCTTAAAAGTTTTCCCCTTCAGTTTCGTTAAAAAAAGATGATTTATTTATTTTAAAAATATTGGTTTGGTTGACTAAGCTCAAGACTCCACTCTCTAGCACATAAGGCACCTGTGGTGCCGACTGTACTAAAGATAATAAAGCGTTTGAAATATCTACAAAAATAAATATGTGCAAGTGGTCCACTACATATTAGTGATTTCAATTTCTGAATATTCCTAATTTATATTATTCCAATAAAAAGTTTAAAAGATAAAATATTGGTCCAAATCAGGAGAACTAATTTTCTCTAACATGGTAATTACAATATTATTATTCGCCCACTTGTTTATTTTATTTATTTAGGAGTGATATAATATAAAAGGCCAAAAGCGTATGCCTTCGCCGATTGAATAAATATACGTCACGTGCCACTTAGTGGAAATGGAAGTTATTTCTCTAAATTTGATATATTTCTTTTTTCTCTTTCCCTTTTCGCTATATCTCCTCGTTCGAATATAGATTTCTGTCAATTGCATTTGTTCCGCTGCTTCGTTATTTTGTTGGTTTCTTTCGGCCGAAAATCGCCCTTCTCCTTTCATCCCATACCACTCACTCCTCTTTGTCACTGTGACATTTGAGTGGTTTTTCCCTTCATTACCTTGTCACTTTTCTCTTATCGTTGTAAATTATTAAAAATAGACGTCATTTATATAAGATGGAAATTTATTTAAAAAAGAAAAAAAAAATGAAATACAAACATTTGGTTTGGATAAGTATTTAAATTAAATTGATCATTTTTTCTGAAAACATAAACAAGTTCTTATTTATTTAATTTAAATAAATTATCGTATATTAAATGACAATAAATTAATGAATTGGCATTTTCAAAAAGGTTCTCATTAAAAAAAACTTAGTTCCTGGCGGGGAACGTCTCGTGATGTTTTCCATAATTTTTATACTGCTGAATTGAAATTTATGAATTTTTATGTTTTTATTTATAGATGATATAAATGTACCTTCCATGTTAATTTTATCTAATTAATTTTTACCAATGTTTCAAAGCTGTTTCAAATAAGTATTCCAGAAAAATTGTCTCTGACGGCGACTAGCCAATCAGAAGTGATTTAGGGTACATGCATTCGCACGTTTTATCTTTATTTATATAGATTTCATGCTCATTAAAATATAATTAAACCCCCCCTCTTCGCCACTTAAAAAAGCTCATCTTTTGTTAAAATAATATTACATTAAGTATTTTATAAATAGCTATCTATATATTCCTGAGGATCAAAGGAAAAAATGAAAATTTAATTAACAATTTTTATTTGAGAAATTTAATTATTTTTTTTTTTTTTTTTTTTTTTTTTTTTTTTTTTTTTTTTTTTTTAAACATTCACACTTTTTTCTCATTCACACTCACACACACATTCACACAGTCTTTTCGGCAACTTAGGCCATTTAAGACTTTGACGATAACCGTTGTAGAGAATATATCTATTGTGGGGTCAGGCATTTCTATTTAAGCCATCTGGTATCCAAATGGCTTAAATAAAATCATCGGACTGCCTGGGTCCGAACCCGCGACGTTTGGTATAGGAGGGAGGCGCTACCTACTACGCCAAACCCGGGGGCTGAAATTTAATTATTTTATTATTATAATTAATTGGTTTTTAATTTTTCATAAGGAAGGATAGAATCCTCTGCTTTCCAATGTGTAAAATTCGGTATTTTCATCAATTTTTTGAGCCTCCCCATTTGGAAACCCGATTTTGGTACCCGAGTATTTGTCCTGAATTCTCTAAAACATCATCTATATCAGCGTTTCCCAAAGTCGGCGCCGCGGCTGTTTTCTTAGGGCGCCGTGAAAATTTTCCTATACAAAATATTATCATATTAATATAATGTTACTCGACCTCAACGTAAATTTGACGAGCATTTTACGTTTATGTAAGCTGCGTTGAATTTGAAATGAAGAAAAACTATTAGTAACATTTGCCCTGAGATTTGACATGGGCACCCCAGAAAAATTCTCATATATTAAGGGCGCCGGAAACGAAAAAAAGTTTGGAAACCCCTGCTCTATAAGACTGAAAAATTTAATTCGAAATTCCATGAGAAATAAATGTTATATTAGGCTTATAAAAAAATTTCTATATAGGCCTACTTCCACCCCTTTAAGTCTTTTCAAACGGACAGAAAATTGGAACATTATCTTTTAGCTGTCTCCTTTGATAAAAACCCATCCGACGTGATGATTTTTCCTACTATTAAATTTGTCACCTTAAACTTCATTATGTAGCTTTTGCTACATTTTTATTCTCTGTAATTAGTTTACGTCATTTGTCATTTGTGCCGGGAAGAATTTTTTTTTGAAAATTAGGTCAAAGGATTTTAAAACTTGTGACTAAAGAAGACGGCTTGGAAGGAAAATGACAAATTTAATCAAAAGTTCGAACTAGAGAAATTGAGAAGGCATATCTCTAAAGAAAAAATTCGATGTGTCAAATTTTTGCTTTTGTTCTAAAAAATGAATTATTTTTTTTTCATAATATTATTAATTAATACAGTATCCTTTTTATGAATAATTATAGTAGACGCTTTTGATGAATTGGTGTCGATTAATAACTCTTTGGAAACCCCTCACACAATGGATTTGGATTGATTGACTTTAAGAACTATGTTCGGGGCTTAAGGGAGAAGGAAATTCACGCTATTAATACTATTATGAATCAAAATATTTTATTTATTAGAATCTTAAAGTTATATATGTAGGTTTATACCCCTAAATGACATCAATAGCCAAGAGGAGATTAATTTAAAAAATCTGGTGGAACTGTCGCATCAGATTTTTTCGTGTCGACTATATATTTAATTTCCGCCGATATATTTTAATATGGAAAAATATTTATATTTTATTAGCATGGCAACCATTTCTTCTATCCTTGCTATAAAGTACAAGAGTAAAGTGGTCTTCAGAAGATTTCAATGGCAAAATGAGAATATACATTTTAAAGAGCATCTAAAAAATAATTGATTTTTGAATTTTAATCAAAATCGTTGGAGCGAATTTTAAGAAAAAAAAAAAAAAAAAAAACTGAAAAAGTGCATCAGTAAAGTATTAGTACTTTTTGGCCTAACTCAAATATAAAATTTCAACTTCCTAGTTCTTTTCATTCTTGAGATATTTTGTTCACAGACAGACCATGTCGGAAAAACCTAAAAAAAAAAAAAAAAAAAACTGAAAAAGTCCATCAGTAAAGTACCAGTACTATTTGGACAAAATCGTTCAAAAGCTTCGTTTCACGTCCCAGGGAATTACTTAATGATAAAATTTCAATCTGATACCTCTTTTAGTTCATGAGATATTTTGTTCGCAGACAGAAACACAGACACACACAGACCAGGTCGCGAAAACCACTTTATTTGGATTCAGGTGACCTCAAAACCTGTACATCGTCAAAATCTCGACATCGAATTTTTGACATGAATCCAATACTTTCTCTCTATATATATATTAACATATATAGAAGTAAGAGAAAGTAAAAATTATTTTAATTGTCATTTTGAAATATGTTTACCTTATTTTATTATTTAAACAAAATTTATTTATGTAATAAAATTATCCTAAATATTTAAAATCCCATACGTTTGAAGTTTATTTATAGGTATTATTCCATTTAAATAATAAATGATACATACATATGTACATATATGAGAATGAATTAGTTGAGTAATTGCTTGAAATAATTAGTTTATTTGAATATTTAACAAATTAATTACAGCCGTTGTATGTATCAACTTGATTAAGAGAAAGAGAGATAGATAGTAGGGGAGAAGGAACTCTATGAATTTCACTTGAAATTTATCCAGATACATTCAATGTATAAACATTTGTTAGTATTACTACTGGTGGTTTGCTTATTCGGTTTATATTCATTCGTCCTAATCAATTTAAACGGATTTTATTAACGCACCACCTCCAATCATGAATGTAAATTTAAAATATGAAATTCTAATTTAATTTCTATCTTTATTTTTTGCAAGAATGCTGTGATTTAATAAGAATATTTCTCTAATATTTGAAGAAGCCATTATTAAAAGTAAATAAAGTTTTTCATTAAAATTTTTTCTAAGATGAAATTATTTATCTTTCAAAGAATAAATTACATTTTTTTAATTTGATTGGAGGGTAAGAAAAGATGGAGAGATGAAAAAGAGTAGTTTAATAGCTATTTAAAACTTTGATACAATACAGTTGTGTAGCATTTAAATAGGCTTCAGAGTTCAAGCCATTACTTTGAGGAACTCTATCATATTGAGAGAGTCAAAATAAATTCTTTAATGTAAATTAAGTTGGGTGCTGGGAATACGACGAAGTCAGAAGGAATAAAATCAGCGTTTTGTTAAACACCTATATATTTTAATCTAGGCAGACGAAACGTAACCATAACGCCATCTTTAAAGTCCTATACGTTTGAAGTTTATTTATAGGTATTCCATTTAGATAATAAATAATACATATGTACGTGTCAATGAAAGTTTTCTAAGGTGTCTCTGTCATAATAGTGTAATGCATAGGAAGAATCAGCCTGGACTACTTGGCAATTGCATTGTACATAGGAGTATATGACAGGGACAACTAGGGCCGCAGGCAGAGGGGGGCAGGGGGCTATATCCTCGGGCCAGGGTCCTTTAAGCTCAAATCTTAAAATTATATTTGAAAAAATCATTTTCTTTATCTACTATGTGTAAGAACAGATTATCAAGTCTAAAACTTTAAGCATTCCCTTTGTTTTCGTCCACAAAGGACTAAATTAATTTCAAATTACAATAAAACTAGAAATTTATTATTTAGAATCTTTTATTGCTTAAAATTACCTCAAATAATACGTAATTAATAGAACTAATAGGGATAGATTAAAATGTATCATCTGTCAACGTTCCTCAGCATAAATCTGTTCATACTGGTATTCCTTTTTCATTTCATATTTATTTGTCAATCGTATTTTTCAGTTCGATTATATAAAATTATATTTAACAATAGTTTAGTGTTTAGTCAAATCAGAATTGAGGTATTCATGAATATCAATATCTAATCTTCATTGACAGTAGACGTTGTTCCTTTTCTCGGTCAGTGTCTCTAGGTGGAAGGTGAGTGATTTAAAATAAATTATCTATTTTAATTTATTATAAGAGGTTTTATTTTCTAGGTTTACGATGGAGGCCAATATCATTCATCGTTTCGGCAATCAAGCCTTCCTCAGAACCTACAATTGAAATTTAACAAAGATACATCACTACTATATATTTTTTTCTTTATATATAATGTTACGACAAACAAATAAATAAAGATTTAAATAAAGATTTTTACCTCTAGCATTGCTATTTTGTCAAGTGCCTGTTTTTTACTTATCATAAGTACAGTTAGATTAACTTTTACAAATATTTTTTTTATGTTTAAAAATATATACAAATAAATAGGCATAAGTACCATCTTGTATCAATATATTATTGTAAAAAATTGTAATTCAAAATTAATAAGGCATGAATTAAGATAATAATATAATTGTAAAAAATAAATTTAAAAAATTTAAATATTGTAACCTTTGAATTAATCACATGAATTAGGTATGATAAGTTCACGCTAATAAAAAATAAAAAATAAAATTATATCAAAGTCGTAATAAGTCAGATCTCGTATGTGTTAATTAAATATTTTGTTATATTATTGAAACGAATTGTAAAAATAGAAAATTGGAATATAGTTGGATGCTAAAACTTATTGAAATAAGGTATGGGCAAATAATAAATAAATTATATAAAATAAGAAAATTTAAAAACATGACGACTCTTACTTTTCAGAGAAAAAATTTTTATAATTAAAACACCTAAACATTTATTTATTGATAATATAATTGATCATCCAACTATTTATTTGTATATATTTTTAAACATAAAAAAAATATTTGTAAAAGTTAATCTAACTGTACTTATGATAAGTAAAAAACAGGCACTTGACAAAATAGCAATGCTAGAGGTAAAAATCTTTATTTAAATCTTTATTTATTTGTTTGTCGTAACATTATATATAAAGAAAAAAATATATAGTAGTGATGTATCTTTGTTAAATTTCAATTGTAGGTTCTGAGGAAGGCTTGATTGCCGAAACGATGAATGATATTGGCCTCCATCGTAAACCTAGAAAATAAAACCTCTTATAATAAATTAAAATAGATAATTTATTTTAAATCACTCACCTTCCACCTAGAGACACTGACCGAGAAAAGGAACAACGTCTACTGTCAATGAAGATTACATCACCGGTCCAGCATCGTCAAATATTCAATCAATATCTAATTCAAATGAATATTTAAATAAAATTATATACAAGGTGTCCGAGTTATCAAAAGAAATTGTACAGTGCCTTGAAGACTGTATTTCTTTAATTTTTTCATATTAAACATGACAGCGACTTTTTTCCAAAAACAGACTCTACCATTTGGCTAAAAATAAACTAAAGGTTAAAGGTTTAGAACGATTTAAGACTAAAACTGTCCAGTTTTCATCCAAATATTTATGTTCTTTAGGTTATGCCAAGGTCAAAAATAGGATTGACTTTTTTTCAAACCTGACCCATAGTTTTTAAGATTGATTTTTTGTTCTTAATACAAAGTAAATGCAATAAAATCATTTTTTTCTTAAGTATTTTTGTACCAACCTATTTTACTTACACGCACACATTTATACCCAGTACACCCTAGTATACACTGGGCCTCAGCGTTTTTTTTTTAGGGAAAAAGTGGGCTTGCACATCAAAAAAGGTTGGGAACCGTTGATCTAATATAATGAACGAGTAATACTTGTTGCCTATTCACAGGCGAATTCATTTCACCTCTATATTTCATTGCTCTACTATTAATAAATAAGCTATCGAATATTTTTTAAATTTATTATTCTAAAATGGAGATTAATCTTTTTTTTATTTATTCAAATTAATTTTATGATTAATACATAAATGCATACCTGATAACAGAACTATTAATCTCGCCCACCGCTTTTCTCTTTTCCTCCATTCTCGCTGATAGCTTCCCCATCATAATATTAAATTTCTAAGATCCATCTTGCCAGGGAAATGGATAATAAACCTGTTAGATATATCTATATCACTTTTACCATTATTATCTTGTTTATGCTAGGTTTCAATGAGTAAACAATAATTTATCCTTTTTATACGAAATTAGATTACTTGTTTGTTCACTGAAATCTCTGTAAATATAATACGTCAATAATTTATGACTGTATAATAGTTGAAGGGCAAGGCAATCCAGAGAAGAGTCAAGGATTTTTTAATAATAATAATATCCTCGTGACTCAAATCTTTCCATTTTTTTCATTTGACCTTTTTTTAGCTGCGAATCTCATTCGAAGTTTTTTTTTTAAGTATAGTTAGTCACATCCCATTTTTTTCAAACTCAGGTTTCGGCTGGTTTTTGGCCGAAACCGAAACCAGGATTTTTGGCCGAAACCGAACGGTCGGTTCCTACATAAAATATCCTTGTAATAAATCGTTAAGTTTCATTAAAAATGTTTTTTTAGGTATCGGAAGATTAGACAAGGACAAATATTTTAAATTTTTAAGTTAATTATTGCCAATATAAATAAAATTTTTGGCTAGTCTAACTTATATTAATACGGGTAGTTCAATATATTAAACTCGAAATTAGTTTGTCGGAGATTAATTAACTTTTCTTCACTACTGAAATTTAGTAGAAATTTTAAAATAATAAACCATATCTCAAGGGCTCAAAGAAGAAGAAATATTTTAAAAAAAAAAATATATATATTATATATATATAATATTATTTTTTTAGATAAAAAATCACATGTTTAGCAATATTTGATTGGATATTACAAAATATTTTTAATTTTTAATTTTGCACGTTTAAAAATAATAATTTGGTTATCAGAGTTATTGGTGTAATGTTCATCAATAGGATCATCATGGTAAAATGAATTATAATTGGGTTAATTTAAAAATTTCTAAATTAAAAAAAAGAAAGATTGATGGAAATTTTTCGAATTCATGAATTATTCAATTAATAAGTAGGTTCACATTTCCCGGGCGAATTTAGGTAGGATCCCGTGGGTTTTATTATGATGGATGAACCTTATAATAATTTATTAGTTTATCGCAGAAGCGAGTTGTCCACCAGGTTGTCATTTCGCTAATTATAGAGATAAAATCAAATTAAATTCTTGTCGATCTAAAATGAAAATAAACCTCTGACCCCTAAAACAAGAAGTGAGACTTATATTGCACAAAGACCCAGGGGTATGTATAGTTTTAATTTATACAAGAATCCCCAACTCTGTATTATTTCAGAGAAAGTGTGATTCTCTCTAAAATTATTTTCGTCATTAGATATTTAAATATTTGGTTAGGTATCGAGTATACAATGTTTTGAAAAAATTATCATTTGTTATCGATGTCGTATCGTTTGTTTGATATCAATTTTACTTTCTCGTACCTCTATATATATGTTAATATATAGAGAGAGAAAGTATTGGATTCATGTCAAAAATTCGATGTCGAGATTTTGATGGATCTTCACGTTTTGAGGTCCCCTGAATCCAAAAAAGTGGTTTTTCGCGACATGGTCTGTCTGTGTGTCTGTGTGTCTGTGTGTGTGTGTGTGTGTCTGTGAACAAAATATCTCAAGAACAAAAAGAGCTAGGAAGTTGAAATTTTATATTTAAGTTAGGCACCCCCATGGGACGTGACACGAAGCTTTTGAACAAAATCAGCCAAAGAGTACTAGTACTTTACTGATGCACTTTTTCAGTTTTTTTCGATTTTCTCAAAATTTGCTCCAACGATTTTTTTTAAATTCAAAAATCAATTATTTTTTAGATTCTCTTTAAAATGTATATTCTCATTTTGTGATTGAAATCTTCTGAAGACCACTTTACTCTTGTTCTTCATAGGAAAGATAGGAATTTCTCCTATGGTTGCTATGGTAACAAAATATAAATATTTTGCCATACTTATAAATTTTACATCTTGAAAATCGAATGTACCGTACTACTACCGTAGTACCGTACTGAATGTACCCCCCCCCCCTCCCCAAGCGGAGAAAATAAGCTTTTGAACAAAATCGGCCAAAAAGTACTAGTACTTTACTGATGTACTTTTTCAGTTTTTTTTTTATTTTCTCCAACGATTTTGTTTAAAATTCATAAATCAATTACCTATTTCTCATTTTGCCCTTGAAATCTTTTGAAGCACACTTTACTCTTGTACTTCATAGGAAAGATTTCAGATTTTTCAAATTCATTTTCCGGCTCTTCCTTGCATAAGATAAGATAAGATTTTTATTATGGGCCAGAGCTGTTTAGCTCCATTAGCCCTTTTAAGATATTTTACAGAACGTGAAAAAAAAGTATTGTTGCTCAGCTTTAGTATAAATAATACAATTTTTTTTACAGTTTTGTCTTGATCAGGTACATACTTATATACAAATTTGTTGTTTCTTTCAATTACTTTATATATTTATGGAAAATTTTTCCTTTCTTTCATTATTTTATATCTTTCGAACAAAGTGGTATGGGAAAAACAAAGTAGGAATTAATGCTTTAAAAATCTGGTGTGACTGGCGCACAGCACACAACTTTCTCTTACCTTCGGTAATCGAAAGTTGTGTACTGTGCTTGTCACACCAGATTTTTTGTGTCGACATATATTTAGTTCCCGACAGTAGGGAACATTTGAATTCAGATGTAAAATTTATAAGTATGGGAAAATATTTATATTTTGTTACCATGGCAACCATTTCTACTATCTTTCCTATGAAATACAAGAGTAAAGTGGTCTTCAGAAGATTTCAATCGCAAAATGAGGATATACATTTGAAAGAGCATCTAAAAAATAATTGATTTTTGAATTTAAAAAAAAATCGTTGGAGCAAATTTTGAGAAAATCGAAAAAAACTTAAAAATTACATCAGTAAAGTACTAGTACTCTTTGGCCGATTTTGATTAAAAGCTTATTTTTCCGGTCCCGGGGGGTGTTTAACTTATATATAAAATTTCAACCTCTTAGCTCAATTCCTTCATGCTTAAAATTGAACACACACACACACACACACACACACACACACACACACACACACACACACACACACACACACACACACACACACACACACACACACACACACACACACACACACACACACACACACACACACACACACACACACACACACACACACACACACACACACACACACACACACACACACACACACACACACACACACACACACACACACACACACACACACACACACACACACACACACACACACACACACACACACACACACACACACACACACACACACACACACACACACACACACACACACACACACACACACACACACACACACACACACACACACACACACACACACACACACACACACACACACACACACACACACACACACACACACACACACACACACACACACACACACACACAGACAGACAGACAGACCATGTCGCGAAAACCACTTTTTGGATTCAGGGGACCTCAAAACGTGAAGATCCATCAAAATCTCGACATCGAATTTTTGACATGAATCCAATACTTTCTCTCTATATATATATTACATATATACATAGGTAAGAGAAAGTAAAAAAAAAAACTATTTTAAGTCAAGCCGCCAGCGCACCCCGAGCCGGGCAGACCCGCGCCATACGATCACCCAGAGACAATGTTAAATCCCAATGGAGATTTGCATGTTAATTGCGATTCAAAAGGGGGTCGGTCCCCTTGGAACTTATTACACATTAAAAAAACATTTTTCCAATTCTTATGAAATTTTGTATTGATTTAGGATTCTCTAAAATATCCAAATATTTGATTAAAATTTTGAAAAAAATAACCATAGTTTATTTCAAGAAGTCAACATTTAAAATACACAGAGCCTATGGAAATTTTGAATCTATTGACTTTTTTTTTTACTTCACTCTTGTACTTCAAAGCAAAAAGTTGAGATTTTTTCAGTTTTTTCCAACGATTTTGTTATATGAGTTGTGAGATAGTTGTCAAAATAGGCTATATATATATATTTTGTAAACTAAATTTTCTCCTCATAACTCAAATCACTTCATTTATTCCTGTTGCGAAGAAATTTCCTTTAACCTTTTACCTTACTGAAGGTAAGAGAAAGTTTTAGGCTTTGCGACTAGTCACATCACCATTTTTTTTGTTTTTCTTAAATAACAAAAATTTTTATCTCTTGATTTCAAGAAACCTCGATGATTTTTACTTTGATACCCATCCCCAAATATTGATTTTCTTTGTTTTCTTTCATTTAAACTTTTTGAAATTTTATTAATAAAATAAAATAAGTGTGTGATGTCCAGAAAAATTACAAGCCACTTTTGAACTTGTTCAGCTAAAATCTTGACAGTTTAATTAAACCGTGTAGGAGGATCTCAGAGCTTAATCCACACTCGATTTATAAAGCCACTCAAAGGGATGAGAGAAAGGGCTCTTGTCTCGTCTTTGCTTTATTTCGGACTTGTTTGACTTGTCTCAGGCTCTGTTTTCAATTCCGGTGCTCCCAATAATAGCTTATCAAGCTTGCTCTATAGTACAGTTATATTTTAAAACAAAGGATCAAGATTCCATTTCTAAAATAATTAATTAAACAAACAAAAGAGAGATTTGTACACTTTTATTTGTATTAATTTAATTAAAATAAAATTTGAAGAAAATAGACTTTGGTGAATAAATTAATTAGCCTGCAATTTGAGAGCAATCTTTTTTTATTTTTATTTTTAAGAAGAAAAAGAAAATAATATTTAATTAGATTTAATTTTAATTTGTAAAAAGGGATTTTTCAAAGAGGTTTAATTAAGAAGGAGGAAGAAAATGTGGGGAATTTAATAATAGAAACACAATTAGACCCGGGGGGATGTTCAACCATTTGAGTAGAATCATACTTTTAATCAATTAGTATTAGAAAATTTTAATTGTTTATTATGAAAGGTAAAAACAGTAAAGTTAATAAGACTGAAGGTAAAGAGAAAAAAAATCTGGTGTGACAGTCGCACAGCACACAACATTCTCTTACCTTCGGTAATCGAAAGTTGTGTTCTGTGCTTGTTCCCCCTGAGTTATTGAGTTTCCAACAATAGGGTGCAATTGAATTCAAGATGTAAAATTTATAAACGTGGGAAACCCCCGGGTGTGGCGAAGAAGGTAGCGTGCCTACCTCCTATACCAAACGTCGCGGGTTCGGACCAGGCAGTCCGACGTTTTTATTTCAGCCATTTGGATACCAGATGGCTAAACTGAGAATATACCCTAGAACACATAATAGATAATAT
>JAKCPI010018914.1:0-25294 GCA_023213315.1 Euborellia annulipes | reverse complement strand
CGAATTTTTAAAAAATATCTTTTATTTAATGAGATTAATCTTAAAAAAAAATTTATTATTTTTTTCGAAAATCAAAAAAAGGGCTTCTATAAGTTGTAGATATTTTAAATAGCTATTTGAGGTCGATAGCTTCAAAATTGTGGCCGCTGGAATCTCCCAAAAATTAGCACCCCGAGACGCGCACCTTAAAAAAGTTTTTCCCCTTCAGTTTCGTTAAAAAAAGATGATTTATTTATTTTAAAAATATTGGTTTGGTTGACTAAGCTCAAGACTCCACTCTCTAGCACATAGGCACCTGTGGTGCCGACTGTACAAAAGATAATAAAGCTTTTTAAATATCTACAAAAATAAATATGTGCAAGTGGTCCACTACATATTAGTGATTTCAATTTCTGAATATTCCTAATTTATATTATTCCAATAAAAAGTTTAAAAGATAAAATATTGGTCCAAATCAGGAGAACTAATTTTCTCTAACATGGTAATTACAATATTATTATTCGCCCACTTGTTTATTTTATTTATTTAGGAGTGATATAATATAAAAGGCCAAAAGCGTATGCCTTCGCCGATTGAATAAATATACGTCACGTGCCACTTAGTGGAAATGGAAGTTATTTCTCTAAATTTGATATATTTCTTTTTTCTCTTTCCCTTTTCGCTATATCTCCTCGTTCGAATATAGATTTCTGTCAATTGCATTTGTTCCGCTGCTTCGTTATTTTGTTGGTTTCTTTCTCCCGAAAATCGCCCTTCTCCTTTCATCCCATACCACTCACTCCTCTTTGTCACTGTGACATTTGAGTGGTTTTTTCCCTTCATTACCTTGTCACTTTTCTCTTATCGTTGTAAATTATTAAAAATAGACGTCATTTATATAAGATGGAAATTTATTTAAAAAAGAAAAAAAAATGAAATACAAACATTTGGTTTGGATAAGTATTTAAATTAAATTGATCATTTTTTCTGAAAACATAAACAAGTTCTTATTTATTTAATTTAAATAAATTATCGTATATTAAATGACAATAAATTAATGAATTGGCATTTTCAAAAAGGTTCTCATTAAAAAAAACTTAGTTCCTGGCGGGGAACGTCTCGGGATGTTTTCCATAATTTTTGTACTGCTGAATTGAAATTTATGAATTTTTATGTTTTTATTTATAGATGATATAAATGTACCTTCCATGTTAATTTTATCTAATTAATTTTTACCAATGTTTCAAAGCTGTTTCAAAAAAAGTATTCCAGAAAAATTGTCTCTGACGGCGACTAGCCAATCAGAAGTGATTTAGGGTACATGCATTCGCACGTTTTATCTTTATTTATATAGATTTCTTGCTCATTAAAATATAATTAAACCCCCCTCTTCGCCACTTAAAAAAGCTCATCTTTTGTTAAAATAATATTACATTAAGTATTTTATAAATAGCTATCTATATATTCCTGAGGATCAAAGGAAAAAATGAAAATTTAATTAACAATTTTTATTTGAGAAATTTAATTATTTTATTATTATAATTAATTGGTTTTTAATTTTTCATAAGGAAGGATAGAATCCTCTGCTTTCCAATGTGTAAAATTCGGTATTTTCATCAATTTTTTGAGCCTCCCCATTTGGAAACCCGATTTTGGTACCCGAGTATTTGTCCTGAATTCTCTAAAACATCATCTATATCAGCGTTTCCCAAAGTCGGCGCCGCGGCTGTTTTCTTAGGGCGCCGTGAAAATTTTCCTATACAAAATATTATCATATTAATATAATGTTACTCGACCTCAACGTAAATTTGACCAGCATTTTACGTTTATGTAAGCTGCGTTGAATTTGAAATGAAGAAAAACTATTAGTAACATTTGCCCTGAGATTTGACATGGGCACCCCAGAAAAATTCTCATATATTAAGGGCGCCGGAAACGGAAAAAAGTTTGGAAACCCCTGCTCTATAAGACTGAAAAATTTAATTCCAAATTCCATGAGAAATAAATGTTATATTAGGCTTATAAAAAAATTTCTATATAGGCCTACTTCCACCCCTTTAAGTCTTTTCAAACGGACAGAAAATTGGAACATTATCTTTTAGCTGTCTCCTTTGATAAAAACCCATCCGACGTGATGATTTTTCCTACTATTAAATTTGTCACCTTAAACTTCATTAGGTAGCTTTTGCTACATTTTTATTCTCTGTAATTAGTTTACGTCATTTGTCATTTGTGCCGGGAAGAATTTTTTTTTTTTGAAAATTAGGTCAAAGGATTTTAAAACTTGTGACTAAAGAAGACGGCTTGGAAGGAAAATGACAAATTTAATCAAAAGTTCGAACTAGAGAAATTGAGAAGGCATATCTCTAAAGAAAAAATTCGATGTGTCAAATTTTTGCTTTTGTTCTAAAAAATGAATTATTTTTTTTCATAATATTATTAATTAATACAGTAGGCTATCCTTTTTATGAATAATTATAGTAGACGCTTTTGATGAATTGGTGTCGATTAATAACTCTTTGGAAACCCCTCATACAATGGATTTGGATTGATTGACTTTAAGAACTATGTTCGGGGCTTAAGGGAGAAGGAAATTCACGCTATTAATACTATTATGAATCAAAATATTCTATTTATTAGAATCTTAAAGTTATATATGTAGGTTTATACCCCTAAATGACATCAATAGCCAAGAGGAGATTAATTTAAAAAATCTGGTGGAACTGTCGCATCAGATTTTTCGTGTCGATTATATATTTAGTTTCCGCCGATATATTTTAATATGGAAAAATATTTATATTTTATTAGCATGGCAGCCATTTCTCCTATCCTTGCTATAAAGTACAAGAGTAAAGTGGTCTTCAGAAGATTTCAAAGGCAAAATGAGAATATACATTTTAAAGAGCATCTAAAAAATAATTGATTTTTGAATTTTAATCAAAATCGTTGGAGCGAATTTTAAGAAAAAAAAAAAAAAAAAAAAACTGAAAAAGTGCATCAGTAAAGTATTAGTACTTTTTGGCCTAACTCAAATATAAAATTTCAACTTCCTAGTTCTTTTCATTCTTGAGATATTTTGTTCACAGACAGACCATGTCGGAAAAACCTAAAAAAAAAAAAAAAAAAACTGAAAAAGTCCATCAGTAAAGTACCAGTACTATTTGGACAAAATCGTTCAAAAGCTTCGTTTCACGTCCCAGGGAATTACTTAATGATAAAATTTCAATCTGATACCTCTTTTAGTTCATGAGATATTTTGTTCGCAGACAGAAACACAGACACACACAGACCAGGTCGCGAAAACCACTTTATTTGGATTCAGGTGACCTCAAAACCTGTACATCGTCAAAATCTCGACATCGAATTTTTGACATGAATCCAATACTTTCTCTCTATATATATATTAACATATATAGAAGTAAGAGAAAGTAAAAATTATTTTAATTGTCATTTTGAAATATGTTTACCTTATTTTATTATTTAAACAAAATTTATTTATGTAATAAAATTATCCTAAATATTTAAAATCCCATACGTTTGAAGTTTATTTATAGGTATTATTCCATTTAAATAATAAATGATACATACATATGTACATATATGAGAATGAATTAGTTGAGTAATTGCTTGAAATAATTAGTTTATTTGAATATTTAACAAATTAATTACAGCCGTTGTATGTATCAACTTGATTAAGAGAAAGAGAGATAGATAGTAGGGGAGAAGGAACTCTATGAATTTCACTTGAAATTTATCCAGATACATTCAATGTATAAACATTTGTTAGTATTACTACTGGTGGTTTGCTTATTCGGTTTATATTCATTCGTCCTAATCAATTTAAACGGATTTTATTAACGCACCACCTCCAATCATGAATGTAAATTTAAAATATGAAATTCTAATTTAATTTCTATCTTTATTTTTTGCAAGAATGCTGTGATTTAATAAGAATATTTCTCTAATATTTGAAGAAGCCATTATTAAAAGTAGATAAAGTTTTTCATTAAAATTTTTTCTAAGATGAAATTATTTATCTTTCAAAGAATAAATTACATTTTTTTAATTTAATTGGAGGGTAAGAAAAGATGGAGAGATGAAAAAGAGTAGTTTAATAGCTATTTAAAACTTTGATACAATACAGTTGTGTAGCATTTAAATAGGCTTCAGAGTTCAAGCCATTACTTTGAGGAACTCTATCATATTGAGAGAGCCAAAATAAATTCTTTAATGTAAATTAAGTTGGGTGCTGGGTATACGACGAAGTCAGAAGGAATAAAATCAGCGTTTTGTTAAACACCTATATATTTTAATCTAGGCAGACGAAACGTAACCATAACGCCATCTTTAAAGTCCTATACGTTTGAAGTTTATTTATAGGTATTCCATTTAGAAAATAAATAATACATATGTACGTGTCAATGAAAGTTTTCTAAGGTGTCTCTGTCATAATAAAGTAATGCATAGGAAGAATCAGCCTGGACTACTCGGCAATTGCATTGTACATAGGAGTATATGACAGGGACAACTAGGGCCGCAGGCAGAGGGGGGCAGGGGGCTATATCCTCGGGCCAGGGTCCTTTAAGCTCAAATCTTAAAATTATATTTGAAAAAATCATTTTCTTTATCTACTATGTGTAAGAACAGATTATCAAGTCTAAAACTTTAAGCATTCCCTTTGTTTTCGTCCACAAAGGACTAAATTAATTTCAAATTACAATAAAACTAGAAATTTATTATTTAGAATCTTTTATTGCTTAAAATTACCTCAAATAATACGTAATTAATAGAACTAATAGGGATAGATTAAAATGTATCATCTGTCAACGTTCCTCAGCATAAATCTGTTCATACTGGTATTCCTTTTTCATTTCATATTTATTTGTCAATCGTATTTTTCAGTTCGATTATATAAAATTATATTTAACAATAGTTTAGTGTTTAGTCAAATCAGAATTGAGGTATTCATGAATATCAATATCTAATTCAAATGAATATTTAAATAAAATTATATACAAGGTGTCCGAGTTATCAAAAGAAATTGTACAGTGCTTTGAAGACTGTATTTCTTTAATTTTTTCATATTAAACATGACAGCGACTTTTTTCCAAAAACAGACTCTTTACCGACCATTTGGCTAAAAATAAACTAAAGGTTAAAGGTTTAGAACGATTTAAGACTAAAACTGTCCAGTTTTCATCCAAATATTTATGTTCTTTAGGTTATGCCAAGGTCAAAAATAGGATTGACTTTTTTCAAACCTGACCCATAGTTCTTAAGATTGATTTTTGTTCTTAATACAAAGTAAATGCAATAAAATCATTTTTTTTTTAAGTATTTTTGTACCAACCCATTTTACTTACACGAACACATTTATACCCAGTACACCCTAGTATACACTGGGCCTCAGCGTTTTTTTTTTTTTTTTTTTAGGGAAAAAGTGGGCTTGCGCATCAAAAAAGGTTGGGAACCGTTGATCTAATATAATGAACGAGTAATACTTGTTGCCTATTCACAGGCGAATTCATTTCACCTCCATATTTCATTGCTCTACTATTAATAAATAAGCTATCGAATATTTTTTTAAATTTATTATTCTAAAATGGAGATTAATCTTTTTTTTATTTATTCAAATTAATTTTATGATTAATACATAAATGCATACCTGATAACAGAACTATTAATCTCGCCCACCGCTTTTCTCTTTTCCTCCCTTCTCGCTGATAGCTTCCCCATCATAATATTAAATTTCTAAGATCCATCTTGCCAGGGAAATGGATAATAAACCTGTTAGATATATCTATATCTCTTTTACCATTATTATCCTGTTTATGCTAGGTTTCAATGAGTAAACAATAATTTATCCTTTTTATACGAAATTAGATTACTTGTTTGTTCACTGAAATCTCTGTAAATATAATACGTCAATAATTTATGGCTGTATAATAGTTGAAGGGCAAGGCAATCCAGAGAAGAGTCAAGGATTTTTTAATAATAATAATACCCTCGTGACTCAAATCTTTCCATTTTTTTTCATTTGACCTTTTTTTTGGCTGCGAATCTCATTCGAAGTTTTTTTTTTTAAGTATAGTTAGTCACATCCCATTTTTTTCAAACTCAGGTTTCGGCTGGTTTTTGGCCGAAACCGAAACCAGTTGCCGAAACCGAACGGTCGGTTCCTACATAAAATATCCTTGTAATAAATCGTTAAGTTTCATTAAAAATGTTTTTTAGGTATCGGAAGATTAGACAAGGACAAATATTTTAAATTTTTAAGTTAATTATTGCCAATATAAATAAAATTTTTGGCTAGTCTAACTTATATTAATACGGGTAGTTCAATATATTAAACTCGAAATTAGTTTGTCGGAGATTAATTAACTTTTCTTCACTACTAAAATTTAGTAGAAATTTTAAAATAATAAACCATATCTCAAGGGCTCAAAGAAGAAGAAATATTTAAAAAAAAAATCTTATATAGTATCTATATATAATATTATTTTTTTAGATAAAAAATCACATGTTTAGCAATATTTGATTGGATATTACAAAATATTTTTAATTTTTAATTTTGCACGTTTAAAAATAATAATTTGGTTATCAGAGTTATTGGTGTAATGTTCATCAATAGGATTATCATGGTAAAATGAATTATAATTGGGTTAATTTAAAAATTTCTAAATTAAAAAAAAAGAAAGATTAATGGAAATTTTTCGAATTCATGAATTATTCAATTAATAAGTAGGTTCACATTTCCCGGGCGAATTTAGGTAGGATCCCGTGGGTTTTATTATGATGGATGAACCTTATAATAATTTATTAGTTTATCGCAGAAGCGAGTTGTCCACCAGGTTGTCATTTCGCTAATTATAGAGATAAAATCAAATTAAATTCTTGTCGATCTAAAATGAAAATAAACCTCTGACCCCTAAAACAAGAAGTGAGACTTATATTGCACAAAGACCCAGGGGTATGTATAGTTTTAATTTATACAAGAATCCCCAACTCTGTATTATTTCAGAGAAAGTGTGATTCTCTCTAAAATTATTTTCGTCATTAGATATTTAAATATTTGGTTAGGTATCGAGTATACAATGTTTTGAAAAAATTATCATTTGTTATCGATGTCGTATCGTTTGTTTGATATCAATTTTTCAAATTAAATGTTTTTTTTTTTTAATTTATGCTTTTTGTTTACTCTACATTTTTTTTTTTTTTTATTTTCTCTTACATATATATGTTAATATAAAGAGAGAAAGAATTGGAAAGAATTCGATGTCGAGATTTTGATGGATCTTCACGTTTTAAGGTCCCCTGAACCCAAAAAAGTGGTTTTCGCGACATGGTCTGTCTGTGTGTCTGTCAACAAAATATCTCAGGAACTAAAAGAGCTACGAAGTTGAAATTTTATATTTGAGTAAAGCACCCCCCCCCCCCCTCCCCCCAAGCGGAGAAAATAAGCTTTTGAACAAAATCGGCCAAAAAGTACTAGTACTTTACTGATGTACTTTTTCAGTTTTTTTTTTATTTTCTCCAACGATTTTGTTTAAAATTCATAAATCAATTACCTATTTCTCATTTTGCCCTTGAAATCTTTTGAAGCACACTTTACTCTTGTACTTCATAGGAAAGATTTCAGATTTTTCAAATTCATTTTCCGGCTCTTCCTTGCATAAGATAAGATAAGATTTTTATTATGGGCCAGAGCTGTTTAGCTCCATTAGCCCTTTTAAGATATTTTACAGAACGTGAAAAAAAAGTATTGTTGCTCAGCTTTAGTATAAATAATACAATTTTTTACAGTTTTGTCTTGATCAGGTACATACTTATATACAAATTTGTTGTTTCTTTCAATTACTTTATATATTTATGGAAAATTTTTCCTTTCTTTCATTATTTTATATCTTTCGAACAAAGTGGTATGAGAAAAACAAAGTAGGAATTAATGCTTTAAAAAAAAAAAAAACTATTTTAAGTCAAGCCGCCAGCGCACCCCGAGCCGGGCAGACCCGCGCCATACGATCACCCAGAGACAATGTTAAATCCCAATGGAGATTTGCATGTTAATTGCGATTCAAAAGGGGGTCGGTCCCCTTTGGAACTTATTACACATTAAAAAAACATTTTTCCAATTCTTATGAAATTTTGTATTGATTTAGGATTCTCTAAAATATCCAAATATTTGATTAAAATTTTGAAAAAAATAACCATAGTTTATTTCAAGAAGTCAACATTTAAAATACACAGAGCCTATGGAAATTTTGAATCTATTGACTTTTTTTTACTTCACTCTTGTACTTCAAAGCAAAAAGTTGAGATTTTTTCAGTTTTTTCCAACGATTTTGTTATATGAGTTGTGAGATAGTTGTCAAAATAGGCTATATATATATTTTGTAAACTAAATTTTCTCCTCATAACTCAAATCACTTCATTTATTCCTGTTGCGAAGAAATTTCCTTTAACCTTTTACCTTACTGAAGGTAAGAGAAAGTTTTAGGCTTTGCGACTAGTCACATCACCATTTTTTTTGTTTTTCTTAAAAAACAAAAATTTTTATCTCTTGATTTCAAGAAACCTCGATGATTTTTACTTTGATACCCATCCCCAAATATTGATTTTCTTTGTTTTCTTTCATTTAAACTTTTTGAAATTTTATTAATAAAATAAAATAAGTGTGTGATGTCCAGAAAAATTACAAGCCACTTTTGAACTTGTTCAGCTAAAATCTTGACAGTTTAATTAAACCGTGTAGGAGGATCTCAGAGCTTAATCCACACTCGATTTATAAAGCCACTCAAAGGGATGAGAGAAAGGGCTCTTGTCTCGTCTTTGCTTTATTTCGGACTTGTTTGACTTGTCTCAGGCTCTGTTTTCAATTCCGGTGCTCCCAATAATAGCTTATCAAGCTTGCTCTATAGTACAGTTATATTTTAAAACAAAGGATCAAGATTCCATTTCTAAAATAATTAATTAAACAAACAAAAGAGAGATTTGTACACTTTATTTGTATTAATTTAATTAAAATAAAATTTGAAGAAAATAGACTTTGGTGAATAAATTAATTAGCCTGCAATTTGAGAGCAATCTTTTTTTATTTTCATTTTTAAGAAGAAAAAGAAAATAATATTTAATTAGATTTAATTTTAATTTGTAAAAAGGGATTTTTTAAAAGGTTTAATTAAGAAGGAGGAAGAAAATGTGGGGAATTTAATAATAGAAACACAATTAGACCCGGGGGGATGTTCAACCATTTGAGTAGAATCATACTTTTAATAATTAGTATTAGAAAATTTTAATTGTTTATTATGAAAGGTAAAAACAGTAAAGTTAATAAGACTGAGGGTGCCCTCGGGGCATGGCGTAGATGTTAGCGTGCTAACCTCGTATACCAAACGTCGCGGGTTCGGACCCCAGGCAGTCCGATGATTTTATTTAAGCCAATTGGATACCAAATGGCTTAAATAAGAATGCCTGGACCCCATATATGCATATTTATCAATAACGGATATCGTAAAAAGTCTTATATGGCCTGAGATGCCGAAAAGACTGTGTGAATGTGTGTGTGTGAGTGTGAGTGTGAATGAGAAAAAAAGTGTGAGTGTTTAAAAAAAAAAAAAAAGACTGAGGGTAAAGAGAAAAAAAAATCTGGTGTGACTGTCGCACAGAACACAACTTTCGATTACCGAAGCTAAGAGAAAGTTGTTCTGTGCTTGTCACACCAAATTTATTTAGTTTCCGACAGTAGGGTACAATTGAATTCAAGATGTAAAATTTATAAACGTGGGAAAATATTTATATTTTGTTACCATGGCAACCATTTCTATCTTTCCTAGGAAGTATAAGAATAAAGTGGTCTTCAGAAGATTTCAATGGCAAAATGAGAATATACATTTCAAAGAGCATCTAAAAAATAATTGATTTTTGAATTTTAAACAAAATCGTTGGAGCGAATTCTGAGAAAATCGAAAAAAAACTGAAAAAGTGCATCAGTAAAGTACTATATTAGTACTCTTCGGGCGATTTTGTTCAAAAGCTTCGTGTCACGCCCCATGGGAGTGCCTAACTTAAATATAAAATTTCGACTTCCTAGTTCTTTTCATTCTTGAGAAATTTTGTTCACAAGCAGACAGGGAACCTCAATCTCGACATCGAATTTTTGACATGAATGCAATACTTTCTCTCTCTATATATTAACATATATAGAGGTAAGAGAAAGTAATATATTTGAATAAATAAAATAGTGAGTCCCACACTCTCTTAATGATTATTCATTGAAAAACAATTTTTTATAAATTTATTCCTAAGAAGACTAAAAAGAAGAAAATTATCTTCTACCATAAAGGGATTTCAAAAATCTTCTTATCAATCTATCTCCCTTCGTTTTATTAACGAAAAAAAAAGAATAGAATCCATCCTTAAAAAATACATATTTCTTCATTTATTAAAATTATTTTTATAGAAGAAATTTGAAATTTCTGTCACGGTTTAATATAAAATAAGGTTTATGTCAATTAGATGAAAGAGAGAGAGAGAGAGAGAGAGAGCGCTCCGGTAATGTGACAAATTTTCGAAATTTAATTACGTAGACAAATTCAGAAGCAAGGTTGTCTTTTAGAAAACGAGCGTTAATTAATATTTACGCTCTTAACACAAACGCTTATCAATTTAGAACAGCTGACGAATCAAGTTTTAAAATAACTTTGACTCTTTCCTTTTCTAGTCAAAGGAGTTAAAAGGCGGTTGGTTATAAGTTTTTATATAAATTAAGAAAACATTGTTTGCTTAAAGTAAAGATTCTTTCTTCATCAAATAAAAGAGAGAATACGTATTTCAAAAGGTAGATATGTATTAAACATATTAATTTCATCGTATTGAAGATTAATGTTATAAAATAATAAAGACCAGTGGGCGAGCTTATATAAATTATATTTAATTAAAATAACAATATATTAAGAAATTAAATAATTACAAAATTTTGTAAGGGTATTAAATTTACTCAATTAAAAACAAGCATTAATTTTTCAACTAAAAATAATTATATCCCAAAAAATTAATTATTCTCTACTTTTTGATATGCAACATTATTGACATTATAGGAAGATATAAATAACCCCCACCCACCAACCCCGTGGCCTAGAGACTAGACGGGTTGACAAAGTCAATATTGATAGTCTTAAAGCCAAGGGGCTAGGATTTGGATACCAAATAAAAGTGCCCGGACCTATACATAATATTATACGAGCGTATTTAAAATAATGAGTATCGTTAAAGTCTATATAGCCTAAGATGCCGAAAAGATAAAAAAATTTAATTCCTTATCGCCCATTGAGTGCGGGAATACTTGCCTTTTGTGCTGGTCAGGGGATCATTTCCAGACCCAAGCAATAAAATCAATTGAATCGCTTATTACTAAAAGGCCTTAGTCACATTACTCTAGTTTCGAGAAAAACGATTTTTTTCTTAATTTACTCTCTCGGGGATTATAATTATATAGGCCTTTATATATGGACCCTATTACGCATTAGTGTGTCAAGCGCCATCTACCGAGTTTTGAGAAAATTAACATTAAAGTTTTTTGTTTTCATTGATTTATATATAATTTTTTGTGCCAATTGTGCAAGTAACATTAAATATAAATTTTTTTAGGACATATTTCATAAAAAATACTATTACTATTATAGCATTTGAAACAAATTTCGTGCTTAACTCAATTTTTAATTTTTTTGATGCTTGACACACTAATGCATAACAGGGTCCATAGATGACAAGTACCGATGGCTACCGGGGGACTTCAAAAACGCTGCACGGGGTACCAACCCGAGGTTTCGCCGCGCTTGGCATTGCTTAACCACAACGATTGTGGTGCCTGTAGCTCTGCTCCGTTGCTAGACACTCAGGCCTAAAATATGTTTGTTCAGTAAAGTTATTTGATTTTCTATTTACAGTAATAATTACTGATTATATTTTTACTTTCTCTTACCTCTCTATACTGTATGTTAATATATAGAGAGAGAAAGTATTGGATTCATGTCAAAAATTCGATGAGGTAAGAGAAAGTAAAATTTAAATAATTTTTTATTTAATTTCTCTCTGAATTACCTACCTTTTCTTCTTCATTAGATGCTAATTCGGTCTATTAAATGCCGATGCGTTTGTGATAGAGAGAAAGAGATTGGCATAAAAAAAAAGAAATAGCAGCCAGGGGCGGATTAAAGGGGGGGGGCGAGGGGGCGACCGCCCCCCCCCCCGCAGAAGAAATTCACAATATTATAAAAACTAGTAATCCAAAGAAATTATGATTTCCGGGCTTTAATTTCAATTGAATTTGTTACCAATCAATTTAAATAAATAGGAAAGGGGTCTAAATGACCATAGATGGCCACAAAACCCTTAAATAAAAAAAAAATAAAAAAAAACCGCCCCCCCCCCCGACAAAATTGCATTAATCCGCCACTGATAGCAGCAGCATTAGCTGAAGTCTTCATAAAAGTATTCATCAAGTGATTTGAACTCTTTAGTGATGGTGTTTCTTAATTTCTCTTCTTTAAGAAGTCTGAACTTATTGATTTTAAAAACTAAAACTTATTTCCAAATCTCATCTTAACCATTAGAGCTCTTTCTTTTTTTTTTTTATAAGTTACTTGATTTTACAGCATCGGTGGAAATTTTTTGCTCGCTCTCACACATACCCATACAATTGAATTAATTCTCAACTGAACTTGGGAATTAATCAAGTTGTTTTATACACATCGAGGGTGGTGGTGGCGGTAGTGGTGGGGGGAGCTTAACACACAGTTCAATTTCCACAAGGCACCAGAGGCATAAATCTCATTCACCTCCTCCACACCCCTAAAGGCTTCATCGAAATCCAACCCCCGTCACCCACCCCCTCGTGGCTATGTTAGCAGACGTTTAGCTGAGTGAGAGGCCTCTGGAGAAAAATACACACGTCGACGTCGTTAGGGGATGAAGGGGGTGAGGGAGAGCGAATTGGAGGTTTCCCTCGCATGCCTCCCCTCGGCAACGGATCTAATAAATCTCCCCGGGTCTGGGTTAATTGGAAAATGTTTAGAGGGATTATAAAAATAATAAACACCCGTTTTATTTTATTTCTTCTCTCTCTCTCTCTCACACACACTTTGATTCTTTTTATATTACATTTAACTTTTGTTTTATTATTATTATTTTTTTTTTAATGCATTTGATTAGAGATGTTTTACATTTTATTTGACCAAAGAATTTATTTGGTTTATAGTAATAAATAACTCATTCAAGTGTTTTATATTTAAAACACTCTAGTATAAAAAAAGCTAAATATCTGATTCTCATTTAAATAAATAAAATTCTGATTGCCTTTTTTCAGGTCGACCTCAAATTTTTTCGGAAATGTCCTGCTCTTCAGATACAAATTTTTGTCCATGTGACGAGATCGCACACCCCCTCCTCTTTTTGACCGGTTAAAGAATCAAGGATTGGATCTGAATTTTTCACGGGCCGCTAAATTGTAATTTAAATAATGCATTTTTTCAAAAAATTTAAAATATGAGTAAAAGTAGGTTCAAATTAATTTTTAGCAAGTAAATATTTTTCAACTTTCTATTATAAATTGAAGCTTAATGAGTGATGACATGGTTGAGGAGTTTCGGTTTCAATAACAAAATTATAATAAAAAAAGATTCCTTCTGTATAAAATATTAACGCAAATATAAATACTAGGGTCCGACCGAAACAAGATTTTAAACCGAAACCGAATCTTAGTTTCGGCCGAAACGGTAACCGAATCCGAAACTTGCATTTCCTATGCAAAGCTTATATCGTTTTAGCTTTTTTTTTTTTCTTTTTTTTTTTTAGAGAGTCAATATAAGCCAAGATATTTTCCGCCGCTTTCCCGCTGTGCGGAAAATTTTATTTCTCTTCCGTGAAAATCTTTTTAACTTTTTTTTGGGAGGCAAGATTTTTTTTTGCCTCTTTCCCGCCGTGCGGAAAATTTTTTTCATCCTCACGTGCAAATCAATTGACCTTTTTTTTGTGCAAGTCTCATCCCATCTTTTCAAACTCAGATTTCGGCTGATTTTTGGCCGAAACTGGCCAAAACCGTAACCCAAACCGAATATTCGGTCGTTGTTAAATTTTTAAGTAGTATTAACAATCCATTTGAAAATTTTTCATCTCATAAAGTGACAAAAGTAATTAATTAACTCCCTTGAAAGGAATTATGTTTATTTATTTACATTAGTAGCCAATATAATCTGTATAAAATTTTGTCGGGAATCGAACCTTTGAATTCTATTTAATATATAGCGAAATATCAAGGCTAATAGATGACAAGGTTGTCTCATACGGCTCGACCAATCAGAGCGAAGGCGGGAAATCGTCATCAAGAAGCCCAAATTTGAATTCTTATTTTATATATAGTATTTATCTCTCTCTGGCTTTTTACGATTTATATTTAAAAGTTGTTCATTTTAATTTTCTTTCATCATTTTGAATATAAATTTTAAATTAAAATATTTAATTTTTCCTTTTACTTTCTCTTACCTATATAATAATATTATATAAGTAGAAAGTATTTTTTTCCGAATTGTCTTCATTTTTGTTTTACTTTCTATTATTTAATTAATATATTTTAAAAAAAATTATTATTTTCTCTAGTGCTGAAAAAAACATTAAATAATATTTCAAAAAAATAAAAATGGAACATATTTTAAATAAAATAAATAAATTTATTACGACCCGCTTAGAGGCACCAGTCCCCGGCGGCTAGGTCCAACAAACACAATACAAATTTAAATATAATAACAAATATAACAAAACAAATCAAAAGGGAAAAAAAATAGAAATGTATAGTAAACGTCGCATTAGCCATTCCGACATTCGCCTTAAGTTGTTAAGGAAAACCTGGCCAAAAACCTTAACAAGGAGAGGTATGACCTCTCTACCTAAACTATTTCATAAGAAATTTATTTAATATTAATAGAATAATAGACAGGAAGAGAGAATGTCAGCCCAACAGGACAGCCCCTATCGAATAAAAATCTCAATCCAGAAGGCGTTTCGGTTTTAATTAAATAAAGCCATCATCAGTTCTCAAGAGATTATTGGCTGTGCAAATGTTATATTTTTATATAATTTTGTATATGTTTATATAAAACAACACTCTCTGCATCCCAACCTTGAGCCAATAATCTCTTGAGAACTGATGATGGCTTTATTTAATTAAAACCGAAACGCCTTCTGGATTGAGATTTTTATTCGATAGGGGCTGTCCTGTTTGGCTGACATTCTCTCTTCCTGTCTATTATTCTATTAATATTTATTTCTTATGAAATAGTTTTCTTCTTTTTTTTTTAAGATTTTTTTCTTCCCTCGTCAGAAAGTTTTCTTTTCATTAAAGAAATTCTATTAGTAACTACCCTTTGAGAATTAAAAAATTTTATTCTAAATAAAACTCTTAATTTATCGAATGATTTTTCTAAAATTATAGGAATTTCTGGGCATTTTTTAAATACATATTTAGTTATTTTATTTACTATGTTTTTTTCTTTTTTTAAACTGCCTTTGTTATATTTTTTTTTCTTCATCTATTTTATCTTCTTCATCTTTTTCTGTCTGCGAAATATTTGTCTGTAGACTTGAAGTTTCAGAAACCTTCTTCATTAAACCTTCCAATATTTCTTTTTCTTCCTTTCTTTTATCTCGGGCCAATCGGGCTGATTCCTCAGGAATTGGTACATCACTGGGTTTTAAAAATAACGATGGAACAGCTGAAAAAATTGATATATTAATAATAAATAAGATATTACTAAAATAAAAAGTAAAATTAGAATCTTAGTGGACATGGGTATAGCCTATAGTGAAAAAAGCCTTGTATATATATAGAGAGAGTATTTTTTACCTACCTGTTGGCTTTAATCGAATTTTGGGAGGTAATTCATAATTTTCGCTCGCATGTCTTCTTGAAAATCAGATTTTGCACGTTGCAAATTCTTCCCGTTTTTGGATTTACACTATCTTTTCGATAACATCTTCTAATCCATTCTTTTCATAGGCTATCATCTTTTGGAAATGAAAAAAACATTAATTTTTCTTCACCTTCCTTTTGTTTATAAAAATAATTTTTACAAATTGCAACTGAGCAAATTGTTCCAGGCATCTAAAAGAATGATTAGAATGAAATATATATTTTAAATAATTGATTTAGTATTTCATTAATTACCTTGAATCCATGTAAAGAAAGCGCCACAAACACACAAATGAAAAAGTTGATTGAAAAAGATGAAAAAACAGCCTAAATCGAATATTTTGAAAAAGGTTATGATTAGAATCAAATATATATTTTTTAACTATTTGATTTAACATTCAATTAATTACCTCCAATATAAGCAAGAATGATAAAACAATGTCCAAATCGATTTATTAAAGGATGTGTAATGTAAGCACAAAATATCAAATAGCTATATGCACTCAGAACGTTTGTCACTAGGGAATCTTGGACTCGAGTGACGTCATCTGCCAAAACCCCCCACCATTTTCCACTCCGTATGAGACAACCTTGTCTTTCTACTAACCTTGGCGAAATATTGTATTTTACGTGAATATAAATTTATTTAATATTTAATAAAATATTAACAAAATCAAACATGTCAAGAGCATTACATTTTTGAAATTATTGGGCCGGAAAAAAATCCCCTAAATTGAATTTAATTAAAATTTCCATTTGAATTTAATAAAATAAATATTTTTAAATAATATAAAATTTAATTTTAAATTGTAAAACAAGAAGTAAAAAAAACTTTTGGAGGAACAAAAGTGATAGAAAAGCTTTTTCTAAAAAAAGAAATTATTAGAAATATCAGATGTTTTCAAAATAATAAACTTGAATCTGAATAAAATATCATGAATGAATAGGATGAATAGAGAGATCTTTCCTTTTCTTTTTTTTTTTATTAAGATTCTAATGAGGAATGAAATAAAGCAAGAAATTAAAAAAGGCATAATTAAGAATCGTAAAGAATTTTTTAAATAAAGACAGAAGAAAATTAGTAAAAAAAGAGCTAACATTTTCAAAAGTTAATAAATTTTTAATAAGTCTCATTAAAAGACTAATCATATTATTAGTTAAGCCTAAGTGACAACGCCATTAACGCCTATCGTGTTAAAAGGGATATTCATACAGGTATATATTATGATTAGGAATAAAAAATAATTTCTGTGTTTAAAAAACACCCTTGGAAGTTTAAAAGCACATCATCAGTAAACATTTCTATTCTTGGCGTAATTCCCCTTAAAGGTATTTTCATAAATATATTCATAATATAAAATAGCCTAGAGGAATTAATTATAGAAGACAGCTTATACTGTACAGTAAATATAATTAATTTAGTTTCAACAGGTATTATCTTTCCAGAGGCAATTAAATTAATTGAAATTAATTAATCATTTCAATGGTGAATTGCAGGTGTGACTAAAACTAGCCAAATTGCTTGCTATATTGAATGGTGTCTAAATTAATTGATCTTTATCGAATTAATTAATACAGCTAAATGGAAACGTTTGAATTGGATTGTGGGATGAATAGACCAAAATTCGATATGTGAATTGAACCTTTTCTAAAGAATGATGTAAACTCTATGAATGGAAAAATGTTTAATTCCTACTCATAAATAAATTTATGTTATCTAAAAAGTTACTTAAGATTTTTTTTAGTTCATTTACCGGCACGGACGGGAAAAAATTTTTGACGTCAAATGAAATTAGTTTTAAAAAATTGTCAATTTTGATTTTTTTAAATGAATTTACTATTTCAATAGAATTTTTGATAGAATGTTTAGGTTCAAAGTGAATTATTTAAAATTTGGTTCAAGTATTATATGCCCTATTATATTTGGTTGAAAAAATTAAAACTTTATTAGGGGAATTTTTATTCATAGAACACATTTTTGTATTCAATATTTATTAAAAATATAAATGAGTAAAAATTCCCCTAATAATAATATTTCAAACCACAAAAGCTTTAATAAACAAATTAAAACTTATTTTTAATTAATCAGTTCATTTTATTAAAAATACAAAAATGCATAAAAAAAGTATTTTGCTCTCAGCGGTTTAGAAGAAATAAATTCCATAAAACGTGTGAATATTTTGGGAGTTTATCCTTGCAAATTTAATAACTTTTAAAATGCTTTTAGGAATATTACTGATCGATATGAAATTTACAAAAAGTTTGATGGAAAATGTTGTAACAAGCCCTAGAGAGAGCGATTTATGATTTGTTTATTTTTACTTTCACTCATCTATATAGTCCTATGTAATATATAGAGAAAGTATTGCGAAAACTTCAATGTTGTTGTGATTTTGATGGAAATTCATGTTTTGAGGCCCCTAAGTCCCACAAAATTGTGTGTCTCTGTGAAAAAATATCTCAATAATTTAAAATTGTATTTTAATATTATTGTTTAAAAAAAAAAAATTAAAAAAAAAAAAATATGAACTCGAAAAATTGTTGAAAAATCGGAGCTTCTGCATAATAATATTATTTTTTACAAGATAATAACTATGGTAGATATTGGTATATATACATCGTCATTTTATATTATAACTACCGTTAAAGTCTATATGGCCTATGGTGCCGAACACTGGCCCAAACAGGGGGGTTAGGGTTTTAACCCCCCCCCCCCCCCAGGAGAGAAAAAAAATTCAAAATATAAATTACAAATAGAAAAGAAAAAATATAATCTTTCTTTTTATTTAAAAAAAAGGCGAAGGTCCGATGCCGGCGCGCCCAAGCAAGTTGAAGGAGGGAGGGGGGGGGGGGCAGACCCCCGTCCGCCAATGGGGGGCGGTGCGGCTAGTCAACTCCCCCCCCCCTCCCCAGGAGCAAATCCTGGTTGCGCTACTGGTGCCGAAAAAGACTTGAAAAAAAAAAAAAAAAAAAAAAAACTGGACATAATAGTGTCTGAACTCGAATCAAGATCGCTCATGCTCCTTGTGAACAGTTCACTTTAAAAACAAAAATTGTCCAGAAACGTCATTTAATTCTCTTTAAACATCTTACAGTTGTTAAATATTAATTATCTACCTATAAATTACAAAAATATAAATATTAGCTCTTCGACAGCTGATATCATTTGGATTATAAATAATCCTTGTTATGCTTACATACCCTGGTAGGAATTGCCAATGCTGACAATTGGCCGAACCTTGGGCCAGTTGTCATTTGCCATGCCTTGAGTAGTGGCCATTGGGCCAAGCCTGGTCCGAGGCTTGGCCCAATGGTATTATATTATTAAACCGATCCTTGGGAAGACGAATAGACAAAGCCTGGTCCGAAGCTTGGCCCAATGGTATTATATAATTAAACCGAGCCTTGGAAAGTTACAATGGACCAAGCTGGTCCGAGGCTTGGCCCAATGGTCACTACCCAACTTGGTTTAATAATATAATACCATTGGGCCAAGCCTTGGACCAGCCTCGGACCAGGCTTGGTCCAATAGTATTATATTATTAAACAAAGCCTTGGGAAGACGAATGGACCAAGCCTGGTCCAAGGCTTGGCCCAAAAGTCTTATATTATTAAACCGAGCCTTGGGAAGACGAATGGACCAAGCCTGGTCCAAGGCTTGGCCCAATGGAATTATATTATTAAACCGAGCCTTAGGAGTCACCAATGGACCAAGCCTGGTGCGAGGCTTGGCCCAATGGTTAATTGACACATCATATAATTAAAAAAAAAAAAAAATTAAATTAAATCAAGTACTATTAATTGAAAAAATATTAATATATATTTTAAATCTGGTGATTGTTTGATAAAGTTTATTTAGCTAAAATAAAAGGCAAATCAAATAGCTTAAAAAAGAGTCATATCAATATAACAATTGTGTACGAGAGCGTAAAGGCATTGACAAATGAAGAACAAAACCAAAAAGCTCGAGTTCAAATCTCTTGAGGAACAACTTTTTTTTCCTCGAGGCTTGGATCGACCATCCATTTTTTTGTTTTCCAAGGCTTGGGCCAACCTTGGTTTTTTTGATTTTCTAGGCTTGGGCCAACCTTGGTTTTTTTGATTCCCAAGGCTGGGTACATTGGTATCATTCCAAGGCTTGGACCAAGCCTCGCCCAATGGTTAGACAAGCCTTGCCCCAAGCCTCGCCCAATGCTCGGGACGATTGGTCCAAGCCTGGTCCAAGGCTTGGCCCAATTGTGTATTCCTACCAGGGATATTTATTTTTTGGCTCTATTGTTCACATTGCTATCTTAAACTTCTCATGAGTGGTCTTTCATATATCGCAGATTAAATCGAAAAAGGGTTTATATTATAGAAAAAATGCAGTAACAAAAGTTTCTTAATTCCCAGTGATTTTTATTCAGAGAAATTCTTTAAATATATTGAATGGCATTTCTCTCTTTATATCTTCTAATCTTTTGTAGTTTGAATTTGTGGCTCATTCAAGTAATATATGTTCGTTTTGTAAAGTTAATATACTCAATATATAATTAATCAATCATGTGGAATAAACTTTGAGAGTTTAACTTTAACTTAGAAAATGTTTTTATTATTATTATTATTATTATGGTAAATTTGAGATTTAGTTATGGAAAGGCATAAAATATTGTTGAATATCTTTAGAAACAGAACAGTTCTGAATTTTATCAAAGTACCTAGTGAGGTAGATTTTGTCAATATCAGTTGCTAATTCAATTATAGGTATAATAAATGATAAAGCAGGAAGCCAAAAATGATTCAATTTATATAAAAATATTAATCTATATATAATCCGTTAATTAATTGCTTATTCATATATTATAATATTATACTTTGTGTGTATACGATAAAGTATTTTGATATATAAAACTCATAATTATGTGCTTTTACGTTGGATGTTAATTTATTTAATTAAATAAAAAACAAAAAGGAATTTAATTATGTGTTTTATCCATTCAAAAAATATTGGAAAACTCTTTGCAAATAATATTTTGAGCAAATACGAGTATATAAATATAAAGTTCTGTAGTACAGGTTATTTTGATTATATGAATACAAGTCTTTGAAGCTCATGTCCTCTGACGACATTTAATAACAATTCGAAAACAGTACAGTTGTGTCTTTTTATCAAAGTTGACAATTTAACTTATAAAAGTGCAATTACATATAACAGTTCTGATTTAAAGGTTGTACAGTATTTATGAGAGTTTCACGAGGGTATACAAATAATAGATAAAAATAGATTAAATACAACCTTTGTTCAAAATGTTTCACTTGAAACCAACACCGCAATCCTTAAATTTAGTTCTGATTTATTTAATCCAGCATTATTTAGTCTACATAGATATGCATCGCTTAGACCAACGGTTCTTAACCGGAAATACGAGCATGAGAGAGATTTCTACATTTTTAATGAATCTTCATAAAAAACAATAAATAAAAAATAGAAATACACTTTTCAAGGGGGTGCGATAAGTTTTCAAATTCATGGATGACAAAACTCTCTTAGAGCGAGATGTTAATGACTGAGTTTTGAATCATGAAATTAGACCTTTTACCTCTGTTCTAAGGAAAAGGACGGCATTCGTATATTCATGTTAAGGCAATGGATTGATTGTTACCGGCTCAAACCAAAATTTATACATATGAAAATGAGTGATACACGGCAAGTATACTCAAATTTAAACATTTCTTTAATATATTGATATTAACTACCAATTGGTAAATATGAATAAAGCCTAATTGGCCTTAAATGCTGATAAAGACAAAAAAAAATGTAATTATGTTCGTTTCTCATTTCGTAACATAGATTTTTTTTAAATCATTATTATGTCGGCATATAAAAAGCCTGCAGTGGTGGGGGAGGGGGAGGGGTATCGTTCTTAACAATTTAAATAAAATATTTATATTTTATTTACAATATAATATTGGAATGTTTTGAGAGTGATGTTGGTGTGATAGATTCTCCCTTCAAGATACGGCCATCATTATGACATTCGCCTATATTAAATTTAAATGAGAGTTTTGACAGATCGCAGAGATTATTTAAGAAAAATAAAATACATTTTTCAGCTGTTTGTTTTTAGTCATTAATTGAGTACGTAAATGATCAGCTGTGAAATTCGAGTTCGAGAAATTCTTAACCCAAACAAACAGCATTGTCAAAATCTTCATCATGAGCAAATCATGTATTCATATTGAAATACATAAGTGACATTTCTCTGTTACTAACAGTTATTTCTATGATAAGTAAAATATTAGATTTTATTTTTCGGAATTGTTTTATCCTTAGATTACTTTTTTAGATACATTTATTTTAAGTTTATTGAAAACCAAAATTAATTCTGAAGAAAATGAATTTTTTCTCCATCAATCTTATTTTTTATTTGCTAATCTGACTTTTTTTGAGAGAGTATACATTGATCACTTTTTGACGAGACAAGAATTTTTGCAATATATAGGTCTATCCTATTAGAAAGTAAAGTACAAAAAATGGGGCGAATGATTAATATTTCAAAGGCACGTTGGTTGTTTTTGACAATTAATAAACAGCACCCAAATTAGTCAGCGTTCATTAATAATCAAATTATTTATATTTCAAACATGTTTGGATGATTGAATGCACCGATTAATACTCTCCTTGTTAAAATAATTGGTCAGTATTTATTTATAATAACTATACATATGTAGTTATTTATTTATCCCTTTGTATATATTGTTTACCCACCGGCTAAATTATTTAATAAAAAAAAAAAAAATAGGAATATTGGAAAAAAATATTATAAAAAAATAACGAGATTTTTCCGCCATAATAATCAAGTTAGAGTATTAATAAAAAAAATATTGATATATTGCATTAAAATTTAATTTTTATTGAAAATATTAGATGTCCTGGTAATTTTTAAAATTTTTTCTCATAATTTTATTTTGTTTATATCACTTTTTTTTAGTTATATGAATTTTAAATTATTATCTCAGAATGAAATGCGTGAACAAAAACAGACATATTTCTTTCAATTTGAAATGAAAAATAGATGTGTATCGATGTGTCACATGACCTGTTTATGATGATGACTTAACTCGTGCCGCGTCAAAATATACAACTGCCAAAAAAATGAGAGGTTAAAAGAGGTTATTTCCCCATATTTAAGAAAAAAATGGCCACATTTGTTTATATTCTGATGAATGTAAAAAAAAAAATCTGGTGTGACTGGCGCATAGCACACAACTTTCTCTTACCTTCGGTAATCGAAAGTTGTGTACTGTGCTTGTCACACCAGATTTTTTGTGTCGACATGTATTTAGTTCCCGACAGTACGGAACATTTGAATTCAGATGTAAAATTTATAAGTATGGGAAAATATTTATATTTTGTTACCATGGCAACCATTTCTCCTATCTTCCCTATGAAATACAAGAGTAAAGTGGTCTTCAGAAGATTTCAATCGCAAAATGAGAATATACATTTTAAAGAGCATCTAAAAAATAATTGATTTTTGAATTTTAAAAAAAATCGTTGGAGCAAATTTTGAGAAAATCGAAAAAAACTTAAAAATTACATCAGTAAAGTACTAGTAATCTTTGGCCGATTTTGATTAAAAGCTTATTTTTCCGGTCCCGGGGGTGTTTAACTTAAATATAAAATTTCAGCCTCGTAGCTCAATTCCTTCATGCTTAAAATTGAACACACACACACCCACCCACCCACCCACCCACCCACAGACAGACCATGTCGCGAAAACCACTTTTTTGGATTCAGGGGACCTCAAAACGTGAAGATCCATCAAAATCTCGACATCGAATTTTTGACATGAAACCAATACTTTCTCTCTATATATATATTACATATATACATAGGAAGAGAAAGTAAAAAAATGAAAATGTAAATGGAAAAAATTTTAAACATATTTTTCTCTAAATCAGTTTTTTATGCTGAATATGTATATTTAATAATAATATTTATTATTATTTTTCTACGACCTTTAGTTCAGGCTGTGATTTTATGCGTACGGACAGACAGACGGACACCGGAATCTCTGCATAAGCTCTCTCCCTTATTTTAGTCCTACGTACAGTAAAAGCTAAAAATTAGTCCCTTTGAATCGGTCAGATCAGAATAAATCTAAACTCCCGAAAAACATCTAATAATAAATAAGACTTGATTAATTGTACTGTATATAGTTGAAACGAAATTTTATATGCTTAAAAAGGACTTTCTAAGGATTACAGAAAAATTACTTTTAATCCAAAATTACCCGTTTTTACTTTCTCTTACCTCTATATATATTTATTTGTAGAGAGAGAAAGTATTGGATTCATGTCAAAAATTCGATGTCGAGATTTTGATGGATATACACGTTTTGAGGACCCCTAAGTTCGAAAAATTGGTTTTCGCAACATGGTCTGTCTGTGTGTGTTCGTGTGTGTGTGTTCAGTTTTAAGCATGAAGGAATTGAGCTACGAGGCTGAAATTTTATATTTAAGTTAGGTACCCTCCCGGACACTCAAAGTCAAGCACACAACTTCTCAATGCCGAGAAGTGTTGAGATGTGTTGTTTTCACACCATATTTTTTATTTTAAAGGAAATTAACAAAAAATATTTTTATATTCTCTTTGTTTTTATTCATTAAATAGAGCTCAGATGCTTTATTTTGAATAGCTTGTATTTTAACATATCTTTAAACAGGATCAAGTTGTTTAATTTATTAAGTCAAAATGGGGAGGAGTTCGAGAGTAAGATAAATGAAATTCATTAGATGGCGATGTTTGATGAGGTTATTTGATAGGACAATATGTAGGGCAACCATCATAGCTCCTCCTCCTCCTGTCCTTGCCTCGAGGGAAGTCCCGCAAAGTGGACAAATAATTGCAATTCTGCTCGAGTAATCTCTCCAAAAGGGTTTCGAGTTGATGATTAACTATGACATAAACAGGAATATGCATGTCTATTAAATAAACATTACTCACAAAATTACAATATAGAGAATTTTAAAATTTTATTTTCTTTGTTAATATTGTGGTTGTATCAAGGGAGGTAGGATAAAAGCAGAAACTGGCAGCCAAATTTTTTTCTTTAAATATTTTATTGGGCCGACGTTTCGGTCTCGATAGAAGCCATCTTCAGGATCCAATAAGTGTCAAGAACAGCGGTTCCCAACCCGTGGGCCGCGGTGTTATTGGAACTGGGCTGCTGACGTCTAATTTTTTATTATTATATATAAATTATTATTATTATATGTAAATATTTAAGGCCTTTGTTTCCACCGAAACATTTCGGCCAGCACCTTATTGTCTGACGTCTAAGGAAAGATAAAAATTATATTCTCAGTATA